>RCIC01000003.1:15767500-15972875 GCA_018883505.1 Ceratosolen fusciceps | reverse complement strand
TTCATCCGCGCCCGCCCGCCCCTCCCCCCCTCCCCCCCCCCCCCTTACCCCCCCCCCGCCCCCTCCCCCATGCGCCCACTCATCGAATAAGAATAATATGTATGTACGTAATGTAGAACACACTCACGTATATAAACTTTCCTTGTTAGCTGGGAAAGAGGAAAAAAGCCTGTTACGTACCGACGCTTTACAAGATAGAACTATAAACTATTATAATGAATGATTTCGGTTTTGCGATGCGCGCGAGAGCTCTCGTAGATGAATTGAAGTTACGTTACAACCGGCTGGACTTTAAACCCTCCGTTGTGGTATCCCTCTGTTGTGATAACCGATCCGTGTGGGTGTGGTTCGCGGGTCATCTCCAGCATCTTGTTGGTCAAACCTGGCAGCGAATAGCTCTATTTGTTTCTCTCTCTCTCTCTCTCTCTCTCTCTCTCTCTCTCTCTATATATATATATATATATATATATATATATATATATATGTATGTATATATCTAATTCCTCAAGACCGGCCATCGGTCCTTTAAATCCTTTAAATCCTCTCTCAGGGAAGCTCAATTGCCTCCCCGCTGGGACTCATTTGAGAAATCATTTACTCACACTCACCCGATCATCAGTCCATGCTACGACGATACAATAGTGTCAAATACGATCACCTCGCAATTAACAAATGGAGCTTTAACTCGTTGCCCTTTATATTTTGGGGTCTTTAATTCGCGGTCATTAATATCGGCTCTTTAATATCGGCACTTTAAATACTCATTTTATTTTGTACGAGATTAAGAGTAGTAATTTTGCTCTCCTGGTACAGGGATATCTTACTCGAACCAAGATTTTGTCGCGTTCAAGATTGAGAAATGTTTACTCTTTCGGTTCTCAGTCAATATACTGATTTTCTTTTTCTCAGTTTTAACTGTGGACCTTTTGTTAATGTTTCCCATGTAAAACACTGTTTTTACAATATAAGCGAATAGAAAAACTCTCCCCCCCCTCTCTCCCTCTCTCACTATATATATATACTTAATTTCGAAAATATAATATTTAAAAAAAATTAGTAATTTACGTGTTTTTCAGTAATTTTATATAAAGCTAGAATAATAATAAATTTTTCATTTGTTCAACTATACTTCAACAGAATGTATTAATATATTGCAACCTACTATATTGCATAGCCTATTATACTTTCTTTTCTGAAGAGAATGAATAATGGTAATACTTACATGAGCAGTTATTGTAATTAAGTGTCTTCAATTAATATCGATTCCAGATGAATGAACAATATCTAGATGAAATTTAAGGAAGGCCTAATAATAAATACAAGCAATTGGCTGTTGAAAATGTAAATATTCGAAAATATTCATAAAAATTGTTTCTGTCAATATTTTTCTCATATACTATGACTATGAAAAAATATGAGGATCTTGTCGCTTAAACAATATATAATTTACTTTAATATTATATTTTGAGGATAATTTAATACAGAGCTAAAAGTAAGTACTTTATTTATAATTTTATTTTACAGATCTGCTATTCATTCAGATTTTATAATCCGTTATCGTTTATTATCTTTTCTTCCAAGCAGATTGATAGAATTGATAGCAAATTTTTGGTTTAGGTTTAGCTTTTTAGTTATATGTCCTCTCATATAGACCCTATGCGGACGGGAGCCTAAGGCGAAGGTGGGAAAGGACGTCGAAAAGGGATGGGCGAGAAGAAGGGGGAAACCAAGCAGAGAGCAAATGAGGACCAGAAAAGACTAGGCGCGAAGCCTCAGTGGGGGGGGGTCGATGACGGGCACGGAGGGGAAGGCGCCCGGGGAGGGGGAGGGACAAAGTAGAAAGCATCAAGCAAAGGACGCGGAAGCACACCAGGAAAGAGTTGGAAGCGGTCACAAGGGGACAGGGAGGATGAAAGGGCGGGGAACAGACGGTGGCGCGAAGGTGGGGTAGTGGAAGGGTCGGTTCCTGAATGGAATTAGAACGGGCGCGGAAGCATGAGGGAAACGAGGCATCATTGGAAATTGATAGAGTGAAGCATTCTTTTAATCATTCTTTATTAAGCGCATACATCGTACAATGAATTAAATTTTTCTTCTTATAATTTTATACAATTGCAATACAATTACAATATGTTAGATTTTATTCTTTACTATCTTACTCTAAGTCATGGTTTTTTTAATACGATTTTCAAAAAAAATGTTTCTGTACATTTAATTAGTATTTTCTGACAAACAAATAATAAATAGACTTTGGTAGAATCAAATGTAATGAAATTTGATGTATTCTCTACCTTTAGCAGTTAAAACAAAAATAAAAAACTACGACTTTATTGCTTTTTTAATCGGTATGCTGGATTTAATTTTTCAATGTTTATATTTAAATAAACTATTCATATCATATTTTTCATTTCATTTGCAAGAAATATTTTTAGTAATTTCATTGAAATTATTAATATATATACATTATTGTATTATCTTTTATAATTTGAAATTACTTATTTATTTAAAACAATCATATAATTTAAAGAGGATAATTTCTTTTTTCCAGTTTATTATTTTATTTTCGTAGAATATACTAAACTATTGATAATTTAAAAGCAGTTTAATAACTATTTAAAGCCCCCAGTTTTATGTCATACTACACAATCTATCATACTTATCATTAGACACACCCCACAAGTAATTCATGTTACAACCTTTCTTATATCTTCTAAATATTCAATTCCATAATAAAAAACATTTTCCCTTATTATTTATCTTTCTAGCTTATTTATAAGTTAAACCCATTGTTTCCATAGCCTTACAAATCCAATTTTATCAAAATGATTTTTTTAACCTGTCTTAGAATAGAAATTTAAATACCTTAAATACGAAATTTAACTTTACGAGAACCTTCCCTTTATCATAACATATGGATAACTGTAAAATTAAAAAATTTTAACTATTCAATATTTATTTTTAACACCTTTTCGACCATATTGACTCTTTGTCTATTATTTAAATCCCCTGATTGTAGAACCCTAAGCAAGCCTTGTCCTGCTAGAAGCGTAACCTACTACAAAATGTGTATCATGAAACTAAGAACAGATTAATTAAATTTCACACCATTATTCTAAATACAATTACTACTTTAAAAACATTCTAGTATTTCTTACAGGGGTTATCTAAGTTCTTTAACCAATATAAAGGCAGGGTGTTTACTGCTTTTAATTCATCTTCCTCTGTTCTCTCCTTCCCTCTTCTTCTTTCCCTGCTCGCCCTATCTTGACCTCTGTGTCTGGGGTTACCCCATTCTCAGTCTCCTCCCGCGCTGCAAAGTCGCCAACCCCCCCACTCCGCACCGTCCCCTTTCTCCCCTTGTTGCATCTTATCCTCACGGCAACTTGCGTCCATGTTTCTTCTCCCCGCTCATCATTCCGATTCTACACACTCCCCCTCTTCCGCGCCCCTCCAATCTTTAAATACACTCCCCTGCCCTTCGCTTCTGTCTCCCCTGCCTAACTCCCATTCTTCTTCGCAACCTCCTCTCTATCGCTCTCTGTTCCCCTCCCCCTGTCCTACCCATCCCCCTGACCTACCCCACCCGCGACTGTCTATTACGTCCTTGCTGCGTGCCGACCCTTTTACATCTTCTTCCCCGCCTTTTCTCCCCTTTTTTCGTACTGGCCCTTCATTTTATTCCCCGCCATCTTATCGCTCCTACCCCACCTCCCTTGGTCTGCCTCGTCGTTTTTGCCTCTCCCTTCCTCTTTTTTGTGCTTTCGTTGCTTTTGTTTGGTATACTTTTAGCCACTAGCTACCCCCTCTATTTGTTTATTAAAGATAATTAATGAGTTCGATTAATATATGGATCTGAACTAATATATAGCTATTATTATTTTAATTTGTTAATGATAGATAATAATTATTATAAAATAAAACGTAGTAATTATTATAAAATTAATTATTATAAAAGTATGTATAATCTTAGTATAAAAATTTATCACAATCACATTGTTTTATCCTATAAGAAATAGTATTGCTAAAAATTGTTCTATTGAAGTAAGATTTTCATTTTTGTAAATGTATAATATTTTTTAAAACTATAAAATAGATTTTTATTATACAAGGAACTTAATAATTTAATTATTAATTTAATTGCGAGTAATATTAAATATGATTCAATTTTTAAAATGAACTAAATGATTTACATATTAAAAAATATAGTATATATAAAAATTTATAATATTTTAATAGAGATAAAATTAAAATAGTAAGATAAAATTATAATTATATTTAGAAAAATAAAAGTTATAATAATCTCAAAATTAGTAGAAAAAAAATTTAATTACATTATATAACTGCAGCTTTTGCAACCACTGATCAGACTGACTGTTTTAGAAGGTGCACTATCAAATTTTTAAGTAAGATAACAATTACAATATAAATAATTATGAATTATTCAATAATTAATTTATGCGTAACTATAAGGAAAAAGATTATGATAATGATGATGATGATTATGATGATGAAATGAATATGTATAATACGTATAATGGTTATACTTTGTAACAAGAAGACAATAGAACATAAAAAAAAACCAAAACATAAAATATAAAAAATATATTTGATCCCAATATAAAAAATATGTCCATTTTAAAATTATAAATTATAAGAGATCAAAGTAAATTCTCAATATAATAAAGTTTGCATTTACTTTTTCTTCGTTATTAATAAGAGTACATATATACACACACATACTCGCACGCGCGCGCGCATTTATATATATATATTTTAAATATGAATAATAGTATGCTACTAATAATTCTCTTCATTTTGTAAATATATATTGTGTATTTTATTCTATTTTGAAGCGAGTCAGAATTTTCGAAATCTACGAGAATGCATTTTATCTTGCGAGAGTAAGTATATATTTAATTATTAATAACTACCAATATACTCGACTTTTGGTCTATATCTGCGTATACATGTGCATATACATTAGAACATGCACGAATTTACGTAGAATGGTTATGAACTATATTATTTTTATTTGCTAAAATAAATTAGTCTTTGCATTAATATTTAAGAAGCTGTAATTAAATACAAAAAATATTTCATTAAATAATACTCTTTTAGTGATAATTATTTTTATTGTTTTTTATTTATTGTACTGTTTATTTATATTTATTCAGTTCTAAGTACTGTTTGCCACGGGGATTGTAAAAATTCATGCCGGGCTGCACATAATAGTAAGTAGTATTTTCTTATAAATGTTTAACATATAAAATATGTAATACAAGTTTTATGCAATAAAACATGTAATATTTATGTTTGTCAAATGAATATATTGTTTTAGAAAATAAAACCAGAATGAATAGGTCAAAAAATGTTCTAGGACCTGCTAGTCGTATTAGTAAATCATAATTTTAAATTCTTTATTATATGTGTAATCTTATATACATGTAAGGCACTAATAAAAGATGGATTTGTTTTTATATAAACTTAATTTACTTTTTAACGAATAAATAATTGCTAATAATTACTAATATTATTGCATTTAAATCATGGCTCGATAGTGGTATCCGTTTTTCAAATTGAAATTTTCGACAGATCATTGGTAGATTGGGTAATGGTCTTCGAACAGGAATTCTTAAATATTTTCAAATATATTTAATTACGATTTGCATCTGTACGACTTAGCAAATAGTAATATAAATATTCTGACTCTGCATTGATCTACTAAATTAAATTCCCAATCGTTGCAAGGAAAAAATTAAGAAAATTATCCTTGAGAATAAGTCGCTTATTGTCTCTGAGTAGAAATTAAAATTCTTGTATGAATATTCTTGTATATATTAAGGTAAGCTCTACAGTAATATCATTAAAACTAATAAAAAATTCATTCTAACTTTAGTGGCAGTTATTATTTTCTTTTATATGTAAAATAATCGACTTTGCACACGAAGGACTTTTTTCACTTTCCAGAAAAGGTTTTTTATGCCATGCGCCAAAGCTTCTCTTCGTTCAACAAAATTCAATATTTTCTTATATCTACGAATCAATAAATATTCACATATTCAACTATAATTTATTCTAATATCATTAACGTTCTCGTGTAAAATTTTTCGTATTATTGTTATTTATTTATAATAATTGGTGACACTAAACACACGATTATCTTATTAATTCTAAGGTTTAGATCAGTGTCAAGAAAATTAATAATAAAATTGTTCTTTCTATACAAATAAAACGTAATTCATTTTTATAAAAAAGTTTCATATTAATATCGTCGTAGATATATTTTCTAGTATTTAGATAAATATAAAAATTAGTATATTTAAAACATAACTTATAAGGTAGTGAGGTATTAAGCAAATTAATTATTCAATGATTAAAATTTTTTATATAAAAACTTTCTATACATAATACAAAAATAATATGCTACAAATTAATACTAAAATTTTATGAAAATCAATGAAAGGTTATAATAATTTCTCATTTATTTATTTTTATTAATTCAATAATAAATATGATATAACAATATATAACGATAATATAGTATAGGATAAAGAATTATTTTTTATTATATTTTTTATTATTTAATACATTATATATTGAAACATGAATAATATTAACAAATTTATATATTTATTGTATTTTTACTGTAAAATATGTACTGTAAATAAACGCGTACACAATACATTTTTTTATAATTTATGTAGATTTATTTATGCACAATTGTTTTATAAATCTTTATATTTTGGAATGAGATGGAAAGAGAGAAACAGAGAGAAGCACACTGATGGAGAAAGAGCGGAGAGGGTGAAAATGGGTTGAATGCATGAGTCAGTGATAATTAGACCAAAGTGTAGTGGTTTTGCAGATGACGAGGTATGCAAAGATATTTTAAACGTAAGATATTGTTAAGCTAGTACAAATCCATATTCGAATAAACATTTTATCTAAATTAAGAATCTCACAATATTTCAAAAATTATAAACGTTTTAATTTACTTATTTAGTTTTGTTCTTTATGTTACTTCTATGGTTATTTTGAAGTTGTAAATCAATATACTATTATTAATATACAAATATTTTTAATTTTTACTAATAAAATTAAAAGAACATATAAAATAATTTGAATACTATAACTCTAGTATCAATTGATACCACCAGGTATATTCAGTTGAAGATTCTTTCCACGCCCGTTAGATTTATCCATCGATCCACGTTCTAAAAAAAATATATGAATTTTGATTAAAATAAAAAATTTTAAATGCAATAAATATGAGAATTATGTTAAAAACGCTGTTACGTACTACTATGTGCCTCCCGACATGAATGTTTACAGTCATTTTGACAGTAATTACTCAATACTATATTAAGTGAACAAATAACATTAATAACGAATAGTACATAAAAGAAAACGTGATTTTTTAATAAATATTTATAATTCAATATACTATTATTTAAAAAACTGAAATTTTAATTGTTTAAATTATCATAATAATATTTTTTATGTAATAAATAATTATGAATACATATTTTTAATTAATTTCTAAACTTCATAGGATATATTTACATATGTACTGACTAATTTAGGTTATTAGTTTTAAATAAAATGATACATATTTCATATTTTAATAGCGATCAAGAATATTAATAAACTTACTGTCGCAAGATAATATACATTGTCGGATAGAACGATACTTTTTATTTTCTAAAAATAAAATTTATGCTCATTAATTTTTGTATTTTTGATATCTGTGAAGAACATGATATAGAAAAAATTTTTTAATTTAAAGAAATAATAAAATTCTAGTATGCATTCATATTTTTAAGTTGAAACAAGTTTAAGAATTTTATTATATTCATTTGAAATTTTATCTCAGAAACAAATTAATGTACTCAGTTATGTTTCAAACTTTAATTTTTAAACAAAAAACAATAATATCTGAATATAATTGGTATCCTATAATAAGTATAACATATAATAATAATTATATTATATTATAAAAAGTATATATATAATCATTGTTAATTCTCCACCGAAATATTATTTTCAAATATTAAAAACTAAATTAAAAACTATTTTCAATTTTTAATCGAATAAAATTTCTTTTTTTGAAAAGTTACGAAATATGAGAAACTCGTCAGTTGCAAATTTTATTTCGGATTTATTAAGGATTTATTTCGGCGAATGTATAAATTTTGGTGGATAATATATATTTGAATAAAATGAAGAAAATAAAAGACTGTATTTCTCTATCCCACTCGAACCGTTAGCTTTTTTACCACAATTTCGCATCCATACAGTCACTGGAGATTTCCTTAAATGATTATTTTTGTCCAATTATAATGTTCAACATTTATAATGTTGAATTATAATTTTATTATATTGAATAATGCTGTTGTTCTTATTAATTTAATATTTTAATATTTTATATTAAAAAAAAATAATTTTAATTAATGTCTTCAAATGTAATAGTACTTACTGTAAAATCGTAGATTACATTTGCCTAAGCAATCATTCTTATCAGTAGTTGCGAAGGCTATAAGTAAATTTACAGGGTTATTAAAAAATTTTTTTATAATTTTAAATAATGCAATGTCGGTTTGTATAAACCTAAATTAATTTAACTTTCATTTTTTAGTTATACAATAGCAATATTAAATATATTTTAAAGAGTTTCATAATTTTTAGAAGCATACATGATAAAGATTCTTTTCTAGATTTGACTTTTTAAATAAATCTCGTAATGACCATAACATTAATCAAATACATTCAGTTTCTATTATGATATATTTATTTTATCTAGCATTTAATGTAATATTTAAATAATAAGTAAAGAATTATAACTAAAATTTAATATCAAATATAAATTTAATCATATTTTCATTGAATTTTACATTTTCATGTAGAGATGTAAGGACCGAAAGTTTTTGTGATCACTTAAAAAAAATCAATAGCTATAAACCAACATTAAGTACATTATTGATTACGGAAACTCTATAATTAAACTCATCTATATATTTATATTAATTAGAATTAATCGTATAAAATATTGATAAGTAAGATATTCAATAAATACACAAAATGTGATAAAACGTTGTGATTATAAAAATAGAATGAGGAATATGAAAAATAAATAGTTACTAATAAAACTGTTTTAAATATGTTTTTGTAATATATATATAATTTATATCCCATGAAATATTAATTATAATAGTTATATTTTTAGGTGTTTCATACTCAGATTACTTTGATTATATTATAATTTGAATATCAGATATCAGATATTCATAATATCATTAAATTATTTTGTAAAATAATATTTTAATAAAATAATACTTTGTAAAAACTATTTTTGTTTAGTTTTTCATAAAAAATATCTTTTAATTATTTATTAATTTTATTATAAAAAATAGTCACGTACTATTACAGCAAGCATAGCAATCATCTTTTTTGAACGTATAAAAACCTGCAAATATTACAAAATAATTTTCTCATATTATTGAGTTTTACTTTCATTATTATATTTCTTTTTCTATATTATTATATTACCTTGACAAAATTTTAAGTAAAATAACAAACACGTACAAATAAATATTAAAATATAATTTATTTTTAAATTTAACATTTTTAAAGTTCTTGTTTTTATTTCGAATTCTACAGTATAGAATAATATTAAAAAAAAAAGATATATTATTCTAGAAAGTCTTATCTGTATTTATAATATTTTTATAAATAATGTAGCTATAAAACAATTAAATTTTATTCATAATATTTTATTAATAGTCTTATTATTCTAAATGCAATAAATTATATACATAAAATGTTATGCTGTTGATCTTTGAATTATATATTTTCTATTTATTAGGTATTTGCAATTCTTGAAAAATTATTATAAACGTTGTTTGAAATAATTTCTGTTGATATGCATATTTTGAGATTCATTTTCTAAAATTAAATTACGTTATAATTCTATTTAATAAATAAGTTTTTGAACAAAAGAAGTTTAAAAAATTTATATCAGTTTAGAAATCGGCGTGTATGTCCATATAAATACCAAAAAATATTAGTATTACATAAAATTGAATTAAGTTGCAATCATATTTTTAATTTATATACCATTTTTCACAATTACAATGAAAATTTTAAATTTATTCTTTAAAATCGTTTTCATATCTTTAGATGTTCTTTTGTAATTTAACACCAAAGTATTATTTTTATTTATATGTAGACACATTCTTGTTAGCTATTATGATTTGTATAATCATAATTGCTTTTTATTTATAAAATATATACATTTTTAGTTGAACTAACAAATGAATATAATTATTTTATTCTATATAACTTTTTCAGATATAGATCATATTAATGGGCAACTTTAATGTTGTTATTTGTTTAATATAAATAAAACAATTTTTTAATTTAAATATAAAATAAAACTTGTTAATAGCTTGTAAATAAAAATTTTATTTTATTTATCAAAAAATCTATAGTAACATATAAAAAGCAATATTATTAAATACAGTTTTCTATGTGAATTGTTAATATAATTTTCATGAATTTTTTAAAAATTATCCTACCTTTGTACAATTAATTTATATTTATTATATGTACGTAAATAAGGTAATGTTCAAATAATAAAAATATTAAATAATATTATTAAATATTTTATATTATATTAGTGTTGAAACACGCTTTTGAAAGAAATATGAATAGAGAAAATATTTTAATGATTTAATAAAATAATAGATAAGATTATAGATATAAAAGAAACTATCAATTGAAATTTAATACTTAGATTATTCAAAATGAAGTATACGATTGGCATTTTTTTATTTTTCACGTCTTACGAATTTTTTATTTCAGGTATGTATATATTTATCTGGTTATCTCTATATAAATAATTTATCTGTATTATGTAGGAACTACCAGTGAATGGACTAAACAAGATTGTATGGATTGCTGTGGTTGTAAGAATACTTCTTTCTAAATATAGATCGAGGCACATATAGTTTTTAAAATAGCTTAAAAATATAATATTCATAATATTATATTAAATAAATTTTCAATTTCATCCCAAATAATACATAAATTATTTATGATACTTTTCTATCATTTAGATATAATTTTAGATATTGCATTTTTAAACTTTTTAATTTAATAGTGTTTCTAGGATGTGATTATAAAATGAAAATAAAATATTGTTACTTAAAACTAATCAAATTTATTAAAATATTATATAAAACGTTAAATTTTTCTGAATATAGTTATTATCGATGTAAAAAATATTTTTTAATAAATACTAATAATACGTAAAAGAATTTATTTATAAAATTTATATAAATGAACACAGAGTACATTTTTGTATACAAAAATTTATCTTTAATAAAATTATTGTGTTCGATTCGCGCGTTCGCTGGTAAGTGTTCATAACTCGGTTTCAATGCAGTACGTGAAATTTTCGTTTTTATTCTTCTTTAAGTAATAAGTGATAAGTGATCACTACTTTGGATTTTTTACATCCGTGCAGATACTTTCTTTTCTTCTTACATCATTAGCATCTGTGGAATCATTGACTTCCATTGTTGCTACCTTTAGTGAATAATTAGCATGTTTTTGGGATTTCTTTACATATTAATTAGATCACATTGCATTTTATAAAAATATAAATATTAAAAAATTATAGAATTAAAATACCTTCTGAATGGACGATTCATACATATATTTAGTCATCAGAACAAATTAAAATTAATTTTTTACATTCAAATTTAGTAATTGAACTGAATCAAGTACTTGCCTGTAAATCAAGCTGTGCCGTTAGATATCAAAGTAAGTCACTTTTAGTCAAACATAATAATTCAATATTTCTAAAGTCTATTTTTTATATTTTTAAAAATAATTTGTTTATTTTGAAATAATAATAAAAACATTATTATAAATATTATTAGAATAAAAATATTCAATTAAAATTATTGATAAATATCATTTATTGAAGATAATAATCAACAGATTGGTTAATCTATTTCATTAAAATATATCAAAAATATTTTCCGAATACTTGAAAAAAATTCCATAAGTATACAGTAAATTATAGCAATCTGTTTATTAAATAAATACAATTAAAAGATATGATGCGTGTTCTATACAATTTTATAATAATGATTTTTTCGCTATTATTTATAATTAAATAATTTTATATTATGATAATACATGGCAATACATAAAACAATGATACCTGATATTATGAAATCATTAATATAAAGGTAATGACAAATTGATTACAAAGTTAAAAACTATTAATAGATTATAAATAAAAATGACTTTAAACTGTGTAATTGAAACTTTTAATAATAGCAACTCTCAGTTTTCCTATTTATTAATAAAAAGAAATAAATGTCTAAAAACTTATGTAAAATAAAGAAGAGAATTGATATATAATAATAGGAAATTTTAAAATGAATATATTATAGAATAATTTATAATAATATTCTTTTTGAAATATTCTTTGATTAAAATTTTAAAATATTTCATATTTTAATAATTTTTCTGTATACGTATTATTGTTTTTTTAATTTAAGTTAGCGTTATTTTTATCGATTTTTCATGTGATATTTCTTTATATTTTCATACTTTTTCTTATTGGTAAAAAAATATTTTATTTGCTTCTTTATGAAATGTCAAATTCATATCATTATTTTTTTATTCTCCAGGAAGTGTAAGGTTTCGTAGTATAAAAGATTGTCTCAACCTATGTGCAGGTGATGTATAAATTAAATATTTATTATCTATTCAATATACTATTATATATACTAATTTATATATATATAATATATACTATTTTTTAATAAAAGAAATTTATTGCATTTATCTTGTTAAAAGTTTTTTTTTTAAATTCGTAATATTAAGTTTTAAATATTAAATAATAATCTTTATTTATAATACATGTTACGAGTGTAAAAATGTAAAGAAATATTGATATTTATTAATATACAATAAGCTAAACTATTATTGTATTGTTAACAATAATTATGTACGCAAGTTGTATAATGGATGAATAATGGATGCATACATAATGGTTGCTTAATGGCTGAATCCGATATATCATATTGATAGACAGACGACGTATTGACGCATATACCAGGACGAATATTATAGTTTGACCATGCGTAATTATACTTTAGGAATATTGGAAATCTTCTGCGCGAATTCCGGGTGTTAACATTTCCTTCGAAGGTCAGCGATTAAGGCTTCTCTTTGGATCGGCTCATAACCTTCGTCTCCGGATAGAAAGTTGAACCGACAAATGATAAGTCTCTCGTTTGTTACCTGGGAACTTAGATTCCCAGTTTCATCAGTGTTTAACACTTTTCGCGTGTATGTATACAATACTACACAGTTGATGTACGCGACCCAATCTCAATCACATGAAAAAAAAAATAGACATACATATATTGTTTTTAAATAAATATTGCATTTTTTATTATATAACGTGTCTCATTTCAGTAATATTTATTAAAGAATATAATTTATGAATATATTACATTTATAACATATTTGAAATTTTTTTAAATTAAATTATTTTTTTAAATTTTATGTAATTGTTCATTTCATATGTTTAATAATATTAAATCCGTTTTTGAAATATAGAATTCATTGGTACATCTAGTTATAAATAATTTGAAGTAATAAATTGATCCTTAAAGAAATTGGTATTTATATAAAATTAGCAAATTAATATTTGTTTTTTATTACATTTCTACATTTTTTAATTCAGCTATTCATGAGGCATGTAGAGAACCATGTAGAGAAGATTGTAGGATAACAATAAGAAGTAGTATGTATAATTAATTATATTTGTGAGACTAATTATATATATATATATATATATATATATATTGCGAAAGATAAC
This sequence comes from Ceratosolen fusciceps, assembly GCA_018883505.1. Lineage (NCBI taxonomy): Eukaryota > Metazoa > Arthropoda > Insecta > Hymenoptera > Agaonidae > Ceratosolen > Ceratosolen fusciceps. The sequence continues at coordinate 15,958,972 of RCIC01000003.1, read as the reverse complement.
AATTAAATATAAATATAAAAATTTATTTATTTAGGACGGAAAGCTATTGCAGAAGAAAAATTAAAGCAGAAAAGGACAGGAAAGCTATAGCGTGAAACGAAACTTTTATGTTAACATAAAAAGAAAAATGTATAATAAAATTTTATAAAATAGTAAAGTTAATAATTAAACTACTCTTAAATTTTGTTCTTAAATTTAATAATATTCAGATTATTAGAAGATTTAAAAATTAAAAATAAGTGTAATAATTTACTTTTATTTATGAATTAAAATTAAAACCATTTTGAACAGATAAACATTTAAGCATAATACATTTTATTTAGCTATGTAATCGTTAAAATAACAAATTAATGGAATATAAATTATTTAAGTCTAATATTTTGAACTTAATAAATATTATTTTGTTATAAAGGTTAGTATACTCTGAATTAATTAAATTTTAGAATCTAATGTTTTTATCCTAGGTTATACAAGTTATATATATATAGGTATTTAAATGCATAAGTGCACGTGTAGGCGCGTAGCATGCTTGTATGCATTTATACGTTTATACGTATAAATTTAAACGTTCATACATATAATTGGTTATTTTATTTATTTTAATGCTAAAACAATACTGGATTACGCTTTATTTTTCGAAATTCCTAATGATAGTTGGCCTGTAGAATGTTTCGATTTTTTTCCCTTATCTAAATAAATGTATCACTAGTATTGAATTATTTAGAACAGATAAAAAGTATCATATAATTATTTTTATATAAATTTCCTTACTAATATGTGCAGTTCTACATGCATATTTACATTCTCCTTGACATTCCGCAACAAGTACTAAAGATAAATATTTAATTTTTATTAAAAATTACTATAAGAAATTTTATATATTTTTAATATTTATTTTTAATATAATAGAATTGAACGTGTGACTCTTTAATATTTAACTTTTAATTATTTGCTTATATTAATTTAATAAAATTATAAATATCTGTATAGTTTAAACTAATTCTATTAACTAAATAAAATAATTTCTAAAATAATTAAATATTTTTATAAATTTACAAAAATGTATATTAATTTTTTACCTTCGCAACTTAAAATACACTTTCTCATACTTTCAAAATTTTGTGATTCTAAAATTTAACAAGTAAAATATTAATTGAAATATAAATACATCAAATACATAATTAAATATATTCCAATTACGAATAATAATATAATTAATAAAAATAAATTCATAAATGATAAACTCTTTATAAGATTATTTGTTATAATTAATATTATTAATTATTTAAGCTGAAAAATTATATACTTATTTGTTCGAAATTTCAAAACATATACTTATTACAAAAAGTTTATATTAAATTGAGTTTAACGAATATGATATTTTTATTCTAATTTATAAGAAATTATATTGTTTTACTTTATTATTTCAATATTGCGTTTACGTGATCGTAACTCTATAAATTATAATAGTATCAAGTTGACTTTAATTTGATAATAATTTGTGACACAGTAAATGATTTATAGGATATTATATTCGATATGTAAAAGTAATCTGTAATTATGAATGAGAATTCCTACTTTATCAAACTGCTTAACTATTAGAAATTGAATTAATTTAAAAAGGTCTTATTTATAAATGGATTATAATATCCATTATAAACAAATATTATGTCTTTATATTATTAAAGTGGAATATGTATGAATATAAAATTTAAAAGAATTATTATTAAACAGATAATCGTATTGAAATAGAATATTTTCAGATAAATGCAAATTATATAATATAAAATATATGCTTAAATATAAACTTTTATTTCAATAATAATTATTAAAAGCTACTATTGTAAAATAAAAAATTTAATAAAGACCTTGTATACAATAAAAATATCTCGTAGATCTTAATTCTATTTCATAAATAATGGTGATTTTAATAAATAATAATAAACAATTGCAGTTACGTTATATCTCATATAAAAATATTTTTAAATATTCTTAATACGATAATGATTTTATAAAATTGTATAGATTAAATTATATGTGAATATATATAGAAACATTATATATATATATATATATATATATATATATATATGCACTTAAATATTTATGGCATATAATTATTAATGGTATATGGTATATGGCATATAATTATATGATGTTGCATATAATTATTAATATATTTATTTAAGATAATATTTCAATCGTTTGAAACTTTTTAAAAATATTTCTAATGATCAGTTAACTGAATCGTCATTTTTAAAATTATTATGTTCGATCTTTACGTGAGGGCCCTGTGAATATAAAAAAAGTCTTAATATTCAAGTTATCAGAATGGTGAACCAGATAAAAATATTTCTGAACTTCAATCATTGTAGTAATGAATGAATCTTCTAATTATTTACTTTTAACTAAAATTTCTTAATGATTCAGTTCTATAAGTCGACTAAACCTTCTGTTTTTCAGATTTTGCTCAAAAGCGCGCCATTCATCCGTATGATTGCGATTCAGTTATTTCTAAATAATTACAAAAATGTTCTTGTCGAATATTTAAAATATAATTATTATAATTTTAATTATTAAATTTTTTTAAAAGTCGTAATTCTATAAATTTTATAAACTTAAATATAAATCTATTTATTAAATCTATCAATTCAAATCTATCTTTAAAATTTATTGCACAACTAAAAAAAGTATATTGATAAATGTAAAAAATATCACTTACTCAAAAATTTTAAATCGCATCCACTTAAACATTCGTTCTTATTAGTAGTAGAAAAAGCTGTAATTATAATCAGTATTGAAAAAACTATTTAAAACGAAAATTTTTATTTAGTTTATTAATTATATTCATAGTAAAATATATACAATTAATATTTTAAACTAACTTCTTAAAAAAATTACTAATAAAAAAATTTATATGTTTTCATTCATTTACACAACATAAATTATTCTGTTATTTGTAAAAATTATTATATTGACTATGAAAAGATAACTTCAAAGTTAATTTGAGTTAATAAAGTCAAAGTTAATAAATATAATAAACATTCCTTAATACCAAGTAACATATACGCAAAAATCCTATAAAATATAATAACTATAATATTTATATAAATAATATTTATAAGATTAAATAATATTATATTGTCATTTTATAATTTTTTCTAAATATACATAAATATATCTATCTATCTACATATTTATACATATATCTATATATATACATATTTATCATACTTTCACAGCAGGTCAGACATTTCTGTTTTGTAAAAGAATTCACAATTCCTGCAGATATAAAAATATGGATATTAAAATTTTTTATTTACCTATAATTATATTTTATACTATACATTTACCTTCAATATGTTCTGCATAAAAAATCAAATATAAGAAAGCACAAATTAATATATACATTATATTGAAATTTAAATCTATCCTAATAATTGGATAATATAATGAATGCACAAGAAAATTTAAATATCATATTAACATTTACTACAATCTAAAAAATATGCTAAAAATTTGTTACTATATAATTTCAGTAAACGATAATTATTTTAAATAACAGAACTATTAAAATATTATCTTTCTTATATATTGTGTTTATGTACTTTTTAAGTATATAATATAAAACGTAACCAAATAAAAAATTAAATTACTTTAATCGTCTAAATATTCTAAAATAAAAAGTAAGTCAATAAAAATTCTTATTATAATATAATTCGACCGATCGAGCTCCTTCTAATATTAACAAATTCGCAAACTGTACATATTCAATTCTACGGTTATTATGAAATCACTTTAAATGAAAGGGTAGGGCTTACAATACTATTTAATGCTATAAAACATTTTAATAAACAGATTTCTCAATATAGCTGGATCAATCATTCTTTCACTTAATATATTTATTTTAAATCAATTTTAATAAAGTGAACATTAATAAATGTCATGAAAAAATAAGTATTAATAAATTTTATTGTGGAAAAAATTTATTACTTATCAATAATTTTTCTTTATCAATTTGTTTTATTTGAAATTAGCTTCCATACAAATATTATCAATAATGATAACTTAAATATATAAAAATATGTATATGTGCATATGAATAGTTATATGTATGGACATATGTAAATATATACTAAGACAATTATTTTCTTCAATAAATGAAAAAAGAGCTCTTATAAGAAAAAATACCTTTTGTAGCTCATTTTTTATTTTATTGTAGATATATTAAATTTACCAGATATATTAGCTATTTATTATAAAAAATAATACAATAAACATTTTCATTTTTTAAATTAATTTTATTGTATCAAATATTCATCATAGGACAAATGTTTTTTATTTATATCATCTTTATATAATTTATTTATAATTTATATTAATAAAACTATTTTGTTTTAAATTTTATATAATAAATTATCATCGTCCTATTAATGGCTTTTTTGACGTCCCTGGAAATAAAGTGCATGTATTAAAGTTATTAACATGCAGAATTGTTAGTATAAACATTTTGTATTACTTACTAGGAAATTGTAAATTTCGGCATGCATCTATACAATCTCCTTTACATGTATTCGTCAAGCCTAAATATAAAAATTAACACTATTTATTAAACGACTTTATTTCGACTATTTATTGATTTTTAGTACTCTGTAAATTGAATTACTAATAATAAATATTTACATAAAACAAATATAATTTTATTGTTAAAGAAATATTGGCTATAAATTAATAGTTATGTTTTCATAAAAAAAATTATATTTTCTTATTTAATAACTATGATCAGTAGATGTATATATTTAATTGCTTTTTTAACAGATTTATATTGAATGGTATCACCTCTTTTTATTGATTAAAAGAATTTAAATTTAGATATTTTGTTATTAATTCTGGCTTTTTAATTTCTATATTATTTTTACTAGAAAACTAATCAGTTACTTAAAAATCACTACAGTCATGCAATTGTTAAAACATAATTAGTAATTTTGCGTTTATTTAGCCACAGCTACACATATCGGCATTTCCTATTTCTCTTATAAATTTCATTTCTATATATCTCTGTATTTATTTATTTATTAACTAGATTAAAAGTATAATTAATGTGATAATTATATTATATTCGATTTAGAAAATAAAAAAATCTATAAAAAATATGTAGAAATACCATGTAAAAACGTAAGAGAAATATCATATGTATGAAATACGCATTTATGATAAAATGTTGATATATAGTTTGATATTAAATGTATATTTTAAAAATATATTTCTTTGGAATTTATATTTAAAATTAAGATTATTTTTATGGTTCACTCATTACAAACAGTTCCTTAAAATAGATGAATAAATCTGTATACTCACCGTTGCATCCTACAATACAAGCTCTTATCGAACGATAGGACTGAGAAACTGTATTTTATTTTTAAAAATCAAGTATTATTTCTTAATATATATTATTATTTAATTGAAGTGTTGTATTTTTCTAGAATTCTAATATACTTTTAAATATTATTCATAAATTAATTATAAAATAAATTATAATTAAAAACTAATACATGAAAGCAAAATAATATTAACATAATAGTTAACAAAATAATGGTTAACATACTATCTTGATAAATTTACATTTTACTTTTAAATGACAACGTTATAATACTGTTAATTTGAATAAAATTTATTTGACTAAATTTTTAATTTACTAAATTTTTAATTTTAATCTAAATTCGAATATTTTTAAACAAATTTTTATCCTAGAATTATGTATATATAAACTTTATAATATTTATTACTACTGAGAAAGAGTTTATCGTTGCATAAAATTAATGCATTAATAAGTTTTTTTTAATTTACCCGTATTATAAGTATATAGATTATTTTTAATTATTTTTTAAATATTCAAAATAATGAAAACTCTAATTGTGTGAATAAATTAAATTTTATTTTATAGAAGAAAACATTTATAAAAAATATGTTAATATAATTTTCTTTATTTCGTATATTTTAATGTTTCAAAATATAAGTAATTGTGAGAAATTTAGCATATATATTAAAAATGTGTAACTATGTATGATAAGCAAATATTACTATTAATTAGTATTATAAATGAAGTTCTTATGTATATATATTTTAATAAACTTTTTCGAAACAAGTAAATGTATTTTTTCGTAATACACACCACTAAACTTTATTCTGCATCTCTCTTTACAATTTTGTAGATCTGTTGTAGCAAAAGCTAAATTAAAATACGTAAAATTATACATTAAAATTATTATTATATATATTTATATACTAGATGAAACAAAAATTTTTTCACAATTGATGTATAATTAACTTCTATAAACTATTATATCATATTGATAATAAATAAGTTCATAAAATTTTTTAAAATCTAAATATTTAAAAAATTAAATTTAAAAATTTTAAGTATTATTTCATAATAAAATATTAAAATCAGAAGGTATTATAAGTGTAAATTATTTTTAAGATATGTAAATGGAATAATTTTTAGGAAGTTATAATTTTTGTATATAATTATAAAAAGTTTAAAATATAGAAAACTCTTATTAAATCAATTGTTATAGATTTATTATATTATACAAATTCACATTCTATAACAAAAAACATTTTTACTACATATTATTATTTATATTTTTAATTGGATAGTAGCAAAAAAATTAAATATAAAATTAAAATAAAATATAAAACGTACTCATGCAGCATGTATTACATTTAGTTAGTGTAAAACTACTTATAGCTCCTGTGTAACAACAATTATGCATTAATAATTAATAATATTATACATTTTATTGAATTTACTTGCCGAAAGCTATAGATACAAAGCTTATAAAAAGTAATAATCTAAACATCGAAGGCATATTTTACAATCACAATGAATAATTATTTTATTTTAATTTATATTAGATCTTCAATGAAAGTATGTACGATATAAACTTTTTTATAAAATAGTCTAATCGTTAAATATTTTTATCGTCGAAAAATATTTTTCACAACTTCTTATCGAAATTTCATAAATATTTTAATGTTTTAGTATTTATTGGCTATTATATAGGGTATCTAGTACTTAATAGAATCATTTAGTTAATAGACTAACTTTTCAAAAGCTATATATAAAAGTTAAAAAGTTACATATAAACTTTGTTGAATTTATTCAACAACAACATACTATTTATAGACATACAAGAAAACATCATTAATAATTGAATTTATATGAATTTTTTACAAAAAAAAATATAAAAGATCACATAATTTATTGATGATACGTTATGAAATTTTATAGTAAAATAAATGATTTAAAAAAATGGTTGCCATAATTTAGTAATTTTAATAATTTACTAAGATAATATAAGAATTTATATTATGCACACAATAAAAATTTTACTTAAAAAATAATACGGACAAGGAATCGATATAAAAAATTTATGTTTCATTATATATATTTATATATATAAATTTGGAAAAATATAAAGAGAAATAAAATGTATACATGTAATTTTCGTAATAAAAATAAGAGAACTTTTATATAGAAAAACAATCGCTAGTATATACGTTATAAAGTTACTGTAAACTCTGTAAGTAAATTTGAATTGTTGCACATTGTTTATTAATAAATGAAATTCGTATGACTATCTTATTTACGATATTCTCTTAATACTTAATAAATTTTATTAAAATATTAGTGATGAAACTATATGATACTATTCTAATTACAATACTATTACAATATTATGTATTTCACATTACATTATTACAATACTATTTCACAAAAAATAAACAACTTCTTCATATTATTTAAAATGAAATATGAACATTCAATAAAATTTATTCAGTGTAACTGTTTTATCATTACTTTAAATTCTTTTGCAGAAATATTGGGAAATAACGGATTCCCGTACTTATCTAAAACTTCTGAATATTTTTGAGCAAATACAGTCTTGAATCCTGCACGTTCCGCTTGAATCTGTGATGCTGGAGCCGTGAAAAGAGTGGAAGTCGCAGTTATCCCATATTTTTGACCAATAAAATTCCTGTTATATTATACAAAAAATATTTGACATAAATTTAGTAATTTTATTAATATTTATCTAAAAAAAATTAATGTAGGAATAACAATTACTATTGTAAATTATTTCATTTAATAATTAAATGTAAGAAAGATTTTACGAGCTAAATTTATTTTAGATTAGATTCTTTTGTATGCTATTCTAAATTTTAAATTTCAAATTTATGATTTAACAACATGTATTTACATATTTCGATACTTAAGTAAAAGTTCATTAAATCTTATGTAAGCACTTACAATAATTTAAGTTATAAAAAATAAAACAAGAATGTATGATAAAAATAACTGATTTAGGAAAAAAATTTTTATTAATAAATATTTGAATTAAGTTTTGAAATTTTCATATTATTGATACAAGTAAAAACTTAACTTCTAAGTTTTAAGAAATATTAATAACTGTATTATGAATGATAAATATATCGAAAACCTGGTAAATTAGTTTAAAAATATTTCTTTCAAAAGCATAAACATGTTTATATATTACTTATTTAAGGATTAATTGCGCTAATATTAATGGAACTATAAACATATACTCATTAAATCGACAAGTTTAAAAAGTATGAAAAATATAAAATAAATTACGAGTTTTACGTCAGCTTTAAAGATTTTTTATTAGCATTTTGTTGTATAGACATAATAATATTAATAGAATACTATGTAGATTTGTATAAAATAAATAGAATGATTTCTAATTAAATATCCATATTATTGATAATTAAGATTAAACATTAAATAAAAATATAGTATTCAAACATTTTATGATACATTATTAATGTATTAAAAATAAGTAATTGTTTCACTCCTTTTCACATATAATAAAGTCGAGTAAGATTCATTTTATGTATATATTTTTTAAAACATAAATATACAATTTTTAAAAGTACAATATATGTTAATTAGTTACGTAAAATCGAATTATATTAAACTTATATTGAAATTTAAAATTTTTAATTAAAATGTTTGTTTTAACCTTGCTTGAAGTAGATGAACTCCCAGTTTCTGTCCACGAAATGTAGGTGCTACGCTAAGACCAAATGAAGTAATGTATTTGTCCACTCCATATATATCACAAACATTTATTATTTCTGATTTTTCGTGCATAAATTTAAACAGCTTTTTTGCATTTTTTGAATTAAAATTTATCTGAAAATATTATACACGTATTTGTGTGTATGTATATATATAAACTCATAAAAATTAATTAATTGAAATAAATTAAATCTTATAGCAATATATATAATAAAAGTATATTCTCTATTTTTAAAATCTAATATTTAGTAATTTTTAAGCTTTCACAACAAATTTTTATTTTTTATTGAGTGGGAAAGAATAGTTAATATTTGATTGATACTAAATCAAGAGGCATCTGAAAAAACGATTAGATCAAAGTGTATACTCGGTAGTTCAAGCATGTATGACGATACGTATAAGTCACAGATATAAGCGATAATTGTAAGCCATTTATAATATTATATGAAAAAGTACGTAATACAGAAAAAACGTCTTTTTCTCGATAATAAAGCCTATGCGTTTTACTTATAATTGTGCTTTCATTGTATATTTACAATTAAGCAATACAAAATTAGATTAAAGATTATTACTGAAGGTAATAATAAAAATATTCTAAAATATTAAAGGCTTTTCTACTTTGGTAACTATGAAAAATACGAAATTAAGAAATCTATTATAGTCGACTAGATAATTTTTATGCTTTTGCCATCAGGAAAATTATTACTATTATAACTATTATTACAATCCATATTATTTATATTATTCCTTGTAATAATTTTAAAATTGTATCCATAAATACAGTATCTTTTTTATAAATGTTGGTTTTTTCAGTTGCATTTACATTTTTGAAATGAAGTTGAAGGATGGTAACCGAATTCATCAAGTATTCAATTATCAGGCTACAGAATTTGTAAAGAAATAAAATCATTAAGGTACAGAGTTTATTCAAATAATTACGTCTATAAGATCTTCAAAATTAACATTATACATATTAACATTATACTTATGAGAACCATAAAAAAATATTCCTATAAATATATTCTATGATGTCATAAAAACACTTTATAAAAGAACGAACAATGATTACAAGGGGGGGGGGGCTTGACGTTTTAAAAACTTACAACATGAGAGAAGAGAAAGTTTCCTCTAATAATTTTTGTGATCAAAGGTACAAGTAGTATCACTTATGCATTGTCAATATGTCAATTTATTGAAAAATCACAGATCTGCGACCATCACTAATGACAATATAAACTATCATTTATATACCTCGAATTCCCTCAAGCGTAAAAAGACCACGTATATTACATAAAGTCTTTTAAAATTGATTTTGTTCAAGAGCAGTTAATAGATAAATAGATAAAAAATAGAATGAAATAATATTAGTAACTTGGTCGCGACGATTGTATTTGGGGTAACAATGCGTCTTGAATATCAAAAGCCTAAGTTACGCTTTGTAGCTGATTATATTCACATATTTTTCAAACACTTTTATTATAGCTTAAAATTAATATACATAAACATTTAGATTATAATTTATAATAACGTTTAATTAAAACACGCATTAAATGATTTTAATTAGTTAAAAATGTTGAAAACCTACTGTTTTTAATGATCTCAATCATTATAAAATATATTAAAAGAATTTATTTTTATTGAATTATTGTAAAAAATATTTCAATTTCATAAATAATACTTTGATGAAAGTATACGTTATACTTTCTTATAACTTTTAAAAAAATTTTTAAATCTTTCGTTTCTTCAGAGCATACTATAAATTATATATATAGTGCTTAGATTTTTACCATTATATTTTCTATATCTTTTACCAATTCAGCAGTCATAAAGGATAATAGATTAACAGCAACAAGTTCAGATATCGTGTTATTTGAAGCGACTTTATATGCGCCAATGCTTACACCTTGTTTGAGCAAATACCTCCAAAATAATTGAAAATCTGCAAGTGCATCCTTATCTTCTGAAAATTCTGCCGAAAAAAGTTTTATTATATACTTTTAATTAAGAAGAATAATCAGTGTGCAGATCCTTTTGTTTTTATCAATGGAGCATAATCGATATCTATTTTTTAATTAATTATTAAATAGAATTATAAATAGTATGTCAACAAGTTTCATTGAAAAATAGAAATCAAGATTTCCAACAGAGATCGAATCTTCACATACTTTTGATACTTTTAAAAATGTGACATTCTGATATTCTTAAATGGAAGGGAGAATGGAATCAGAATGAAGAAAATAAAGTTTTGGAAGAGTGATAAGATAAGATAATATATAATATGTATATAAAAAGAGATTTGATCATCAATAGTAGCTCTTCAAAAATATTCATACAACTATGAAAATGAAAATCGGTGGAAAAAAAACTTTCGGAACACTTTTATTGATTAGAATTCCTTTTTTTAACTCCATCTTACGGCATGAACGTAGTGGTAACTTAACTGAGAAAAAAATCGATCGACAAAGCAGTTTTAATTTTCAAAATTGAAATAGATAGTTTTATACACATGTATTTGAGCTCTTATATTTCATTTTTTAGAGTAAAAAAATGTTTTCTTTCTTATAAAATCAGTTTAGGATATTTATAATATTATAGTTATTGCTATTTTTGCTAATACAATAATTTTAAGGTAAAACTTATGAATCTCTGTTACCTAACCTGTAGAATCAAGAGTAAAATCAATTTGAATATTATATTACATTGCACTTATTAATTGATAAAAAGTGATTATATAAATTCAATTAAATCTTAATTTCTGTCAGTTTATTTTTTTTTCTTCATAAAAATAATATAGCAATTTGATTCATTTCATTTATATGTAATTTAAAACGATTACATTTCAAAACTATTAAGTACTATTAATTACAACTAATACATCATTAATTTTTTTTTTTTTTTTTAATATTCGAAATATAAGTTATATTATTTCTATTCAACGCATATTATTATTTATTTATTATTATAAATTTAATTATTTATAATTTATCTTTATGCTTACAAATATTATTATTGTATTTTAAATATTATATAGTTACAGCTTAACATTCAAATGTTTAAAATATTTAGCATATAATAGAAATGAGTTATACATCAAATAAAAAGTCTCAATAGATTAAAATAAAAATAATACGTACTGAAGCATATACATGTCACTTCATCGATAATAAAATATTTTAACATGTGGGAAATAACTTCCTCATATCTGTCACTCGGAATTTCTTGAATAGAAAATCGAACAGCTTTTGTTCTGCCATCAAGTAGTCTTTCGATGCCATTGATATTTGCCCAATAATTAATAGGCTTAATTGGATTACTGCAACCGGATGCGAACTGTGGCTGAACAGTACTGCCATTCTCATTAGACATTTTTACTTTTATAAGTTAAATAACAATGTGAAGATGATGATCGAAGTATAAATCCCTAGCTTCTGTAAAATAATTATCCATAATTGAAAACTTTACTAAAATTTCTTTTTACTATTAATTATATTTTGAATTTTTTCTATAATTATACCAATTACATATTTTATGTATTAAAATAATTTGAGTTGTCAAGAGATTTTAAAACTGTCTATTCATGATTCATTTATAACAATGATTAAACATAAAAATTTAAAACAAAATTTATACAATATTATAACTCGGGAAATATATATATATATGCTATATATATATGTTATTAAATTATAATATATTAATTAATATATTAATTATAATATATTATTCCAGATAATATATACCTATACATGTGTGCTAATAAATTTCAGATAATATATATATATGAGAACCTTACACAATAATATTTTACTTACGTCCTTCATTTCTCCTTCTTTGAAATATATTAATTTGTTTTATTTTTATGACTTAATTAAATATTGAAAATCAGAAACTTAAATAGACATAGATAAAACATAGTGATTTAAATGAATATATTTTAAAAAATTTATTGTGAACTATTTAAATTGAATATTATATATTTGATGTTAACTATCAATTAACAGAACGTTTTATAAAAATTATAAAAAATACTTTTTTAGCGCTTGTGTCTATGTAGTTTGTCGGGTATAAATTAAACAATATATGATACATGGGCATGAATTATAAATTGTCTTTCTTCTGGGTAATGTAAATGATGTATATAAAAGGAATTGATACTCAGAGGGTTAAAATTGGATCATCCGCTACTTCATAAATGCACATCTACACGTGGAAATATACATATAAAATCTCTATTAAATACAGGTATTAATTAATTGTTAATTATATTAAAATTCTTTAACTAAATCTTAAACTGTTGGTTACCTTACATAAGTATTATAAAATGAAATTAAAAATAGTTTCAATTAACAATTATATTATATAATTTTAACTATTGTAAGCATAATATAATAATGAAATACCTATAAAGAGTAAAAGCTTGTAAAGCTTATACAATTTTTGTTTTCTAAATTAAAAAGAAATATTAAATGAGTTTGTAATAGTAATATCTTTCTAATAAATTATAATAACATTAAATTGATGAAGAAAAATTTAAAGAATAATCAATTTAAAAAGGCATAAAAATATCTATTATATTATAAAATATTATGTAATTTATTTATATCAATAAGCTTATAAAAAATTCGAAACTACAAAAACTTTTATACATACTATTTATATATATAAAATCCTATTTGTAACTAAAAAGATAAGTTTAGAAATATATGTTTTAAAGTATCAATATATTAGTAAAAAGGAAAATTGAAATAATTCATCATTGTATTTTATTTATGATTAAAAATTATGTTATAGAATGATTAAAATTAAAATACTACCTAAAAAAATATTATATAATAATTGTACTAAATAAACTAAAGAATTTATGGTCGAATACGAATGTCCTTGTAAAAATTTGAAATCATGGAGCTTCTAACAAGTTATTGTACACTAAATAACGAAAAGAATTTTAAATGATTGATTCTGCTATAGAAACTAATGCTATTAAACATTCGAAACTTATTATCAATATGTTCTAGTATTTGTACGCACAAGTATCAGAACCAGCGAATACACGATGAAATGGAAAAAAGTATTATCGCATATCCGCAGAGGAGAGAGATCTACGAATGATAATGAATGTACAGGTTTTGATTAAAAATACAATCTTAAAATGATCTACGACACACAAGTAAGAATAATTAGAGTAGAAAACGTGGAATTGCGAAAAGAAAATTGTTGAAAAAAAGATAACTTTTCTCGGAACTCATTAGAATAGATATTAAAAAAATCATATAAAATAGTGAAATTATTAAATAAATTTCAGTATAATTTTAATTTTTTAAATATTATTTTGAATAGCTGCAATATAAAAATCTGTATATAAATAATTATATTCATTTAAAATTTTTTTTATTTCTATAAAAAATATTATTTTATCACTTCATTTAATCGACAATACTAAATAATATGGCTTTCAAAATATTAAATATATGCAAAAAACAAATTTTAGTTCATTAAAATTATTTTAAAATAAAAACTTTAATGTTATTATTTTCGTAAAAAGTAATAAACAAATATGAAACAAAAGTACATAAATTTACATTAATACGATTTAAAATTTAAAAGTTAGTAATAAATATTTTATTTACTTTAATTTATGAAATATTATAATGAATTTAAATTAATATAATGATAATGAAAAAAAAATAAAGTACTTTTTAAGAAACACATTTTATTAATGAGTGTAACAGACCAATAAAAATGTTAAAATCTAAGGTATAATAAACTAAAGTGAAAATATATGAATACATATAAAACGCAGTAACTATTTCTTGTTCTTTCAAACATTTCGATTAAGAAAGTGTTGATTCACATAAAGAATTCGTATCGTAATAAAACGTTTACATTATCTTTACATTTTAAATTTTACAGTTTATTTTTATTCTTAAAAAATCAAGTTTAAACTTTTTTTATAATAGCACTTAACATTGAATATAAAATGAGTAACCCTAAGTTGCAAAACATCTTTTTTTACTTACAAATTTTTAATCACAAATACAAAATTAAGGAACTGCTTGTGTCTAGTCTGTATCTGACACCACACTGTATTAAATAGAACCGTTATGTTGACATATCTTTAGTATCGTTCTCCCACCTCCTATTCAGTATATAGGCATGGAAGTATAAAATACTACACATAATCATATAAACGTAATGAATATGCCTTCTATTTAATTTTCGTCTTTTTGACATTTATTATATAAATTGTTAAAATATTTTTTCTCCCTACAGATTTTTGTATTTGATTTATAAGCCAATTTCAATTTTAATAAGTGATATATTTGAAAACATAATCAAAAATAAAAGACTACTTTTACAAGAAGTCTATAAAAGGTTACAATTAGTCAAGTGAATTTACATTTATCTACGAATTTGCTATAAATAATTATTTACCTTGCACTTAATATTATATTCGTGATCTATCTACCATATACATAACACTTCGAATCCGTTTATAAATTAAAATTTATATCTATACGTATATAAAATTTTTCTGATGTAAATAATTATTCTTGAAGTATTTATTTTATATTCTCATGAACAATGCAATAACAATCAATTTTCTAAGCATTCATTTTTTTTAGAAAAATTTTAAATAAAATAATTTTTTAATTTATCAAAGAGTAGTTATTTAATATTAAATATATTCGTAATAATTATTTCATTATAATTTATTTTATATCATCTCTGAAAATATTTATATACGTCTCTAATACATAAAACTCAAATACATAAATTATAATCAAAATCAAATTACAAACGATACATTTTTTATATTCAAACTTTTTTCTACTTTTTCTGGTACCTTATGTTTTTCACATTTTTTATTTCCTTTCCACTTGCTCTCTCTTTTCTCTCTCTCTCTCTCTCTCTCTCTCTTTGTATTTTTATTAATTTAAATAAATTTATTAAAAAGGCTTAAATTATAGATAAATAAAAAGATAATTTAGAATTTTTAGTTATTCTTAATTATATTTCATTATTTTACTTATTCGATTAAACAATATAAAAGAAATAATATGTACATATAATATAGAAGATGATACTAAAAATAGTATTTTAATACAATGTGCATTATTGTAAATTGATACATTTCGCATATTCAAATAATCACATCTTGATCAAAATATTGTATCCAATTGATTGTAACAACTTAATATCAATAAAATGAATAAATTTTACAAATTTATAATAAATAAATGTAGAATTTTACTTATTGACTACACAAATAAATTTATAGACTATTTATATCAAGCAAATTCGCTTAAAATATATTTATCAATCAAGAGTTCAAGTTTGAAAATTAGGATAGGTAAGAGTTCCATTTTTATTAATTAAATATGCGAAAGTACAACCGTAAATTTTGCACAACTTACTAAAATCTATGCTGATAATGATGTAATATTGAAGACGTCCCCTTAATTCTATAATATCCGCCGATATCCGATCTTAAACTGATTAAATAACTGATTAAGACTGATTTACTGATATTAAATTTCTAGCATTTATAAACCATGAATATATATATATTTGAAATTGATATTATATTTTTAATTTTAGTTTTACATAATTGGAAATAATTTAATTAATAAAAAAAATATTTTAGAAATGAAAGATTTCGATAGTCTTGGAATTATAATTATAATTCAAATAACTATTAAATAAATTAAGAATAATGCTTTTTTTTCATTCTTTTTACACATACTACATATACGTGTATATACAGTATTAAATAATAATCATAAGTATAATTATAATTATTACTATTTAATTTCTAAAAATATGAAGTTTGTATCTTAATTTCATTTTTTATTTACCTGACTTCGAATAATCGCTGTCCAAATTTTCGTCCACCAAAGCTCATAATAAATTTTATTATATTTTATATTTTATTATATTATAAATTTTATAAGCCTTATAGATAAAGGTGATTTAACAAATCTTATAATTATTAGATTATTACATTTAAATTAAATATAGTTATATAATTGAATATTGTAAATAATGCAATGTGTTATAAAGAACTATGAAATAATGCAATAATCCTTAATTTATGTGAAAGAACTTTTGAATTATCTTTTATTTTTATATTTTTTCTTGTCAAAATATAAGTTTATAAAGATGTTTATTAATTTGTTTTATATTTTGTTAAACATAAATTATATATATTTGAATTATAATTGAAACGCATAATATTTAATTAAATAAGTTAATAAGGTAGAAATTTCCGCTTTTAAAAAGGATTTTTAAATAATAAAATCAAATTATTACTTAAGTTAAAGTACCAAGTATTTTTCTAAAAAAAAAATTATATAAAATAACATTATAATCTTCAGAATAAGATAAGTTGATAAGAGTCTGTTAATACAAATAATATATTTATAGCAACTAATTTACCTCCAGCATATTTATTTATATATTTATAGCAATATATTTATAGCAACAATACCTCCAGAGCATTATAATTTAAATTTGTTTCCTGAACGTCTTTCTTTCATAAGTAATTGAAACAATTATATTGAAATATTCTTTTAAAAAAAATTATAAATATAAAATAAAATAAAAAAAATGTATTTAAATATAAGTTATATCATATCACTTTCATTTCTAATATAATAAATTTATCACATACGAAAAATAATATAACGATAGAATAAAAATAATTTTTATTTGTGAATTAATAAATACCTATATTAATACATAAATTTTTTAAATAATTTAAATTTTTAATACTAATTTTTAAGTAATTTATTATTTATATATTATAAAATTATATTACAAATAGATATTTTCAGTTAATTAAAAATCTTATAAAATAATTAACTAATAAAACTTTTTAATAAATTTTCAATTTATGCCTTATATTCTTTAAAACTATTTAAAAAATCGTAATAAATGAATTTTTTTTTTAATTTTTAATGTGGCGACCTTATTTGTTAGCTTAAGTTTTACATAAATAAAATACAGTCCAGATTATTGTTGAAGCAATATTTAATATTTCTTATATCAAGTATCCGAGTTTATATCAACGCTTTTATGAGTATTCACAGTATTGTCTAAATAAAAAATAATATTTTTATAAATATTGATTTCAATTTTTATAATTAAAAAATTAAATGTTACATAATAAGGGAATAACTAAATAGTATACTTCATTGAATGTAAGTAAATTACGTTCGTTTTTTTATTATAAGCGACAACTGCTATACGAAGTAGAGAATTTTAATGGCTTACTTGAGAAACAAAATAATTTCTATATAAAGAGGAACAACCTAGTGAGGCCCATCTACTTAACCAGCCATCTTATTTGCGCTGAAAAAATTCGCCACTGTTTGCTATTTATAGAGAATTTATCTTTATAGAGTATAACAAAACAGTTTGCTACTACACCTAATTTTCATGTTTAAACGATGTTTTAGTAATTGTACATCTTTTACAATGGCTTTATATTATTAGTTTGATTACAGACATATACTATTATAACAAATTATTCTTTCATTTTATACTTTAAGAAAAATTTAATTTTATTATTGTATATAAATCATGAAGTATTTGTGATAATAGAGTAAATTTAGTTGCCGAAATTATAAGGCTTTCGTTTATAAATAACCGCTTTATTATGTTTGTTGTTATCTTTATTCGTTCTTTTATTATTCTTAAGATAATTAATTACATTCATATAATTTAGAATCAGAATTTTTTTAAAATATAAACGTAAATTTTTTGCACAGAAATTAATATGCAGTTAATTTTGTAATCTATGATTAATCTATGCTTAATCTATGATCATATTAAAAAAGTTTTATTAAACCAAACGATATAATAAGTACTGAAAGCTTGTTATATAAAAGATTTTGATAAACATCACTAGTAATATATAATATTCATTCTTTCTATGCAGGTGTACTTTTATGATTTATCACATTCCTGGTTCGTGATGTGCACTCGGTCAGGGCGACGATCATACGCCGTCCTTCCAAATGGCTCGTTGCAAGGATGCACGACGCACTGTTTTCCCATGCCTTTTATGATGCTGAGTTTTCATACGACATTAACCAAAGACAGATGGCGAGTGCGCAATGGAGATGTGGACTTCGTGTAGCGTGTGATTGATGAGGTAATTCCCGTTGATCTTTTAGCTCAGGAGTCGAAGAAGCTTATCTTTCCAACTAACGGAGATGATAATACTCTACCACATCGAAGCGAAGGTAAGGGCCAAGAAAATATCATTGGACAACTG
This sequence comes from Ceratosolen fusciceps, assembly GCA_018883505.1. Lineage (NCBI taxonomy): Eukaryota > Metazoa > Arthropoda > Insecta > Hymenoptera > Agaonidae > Ceratosolen > Ceratosolen fusciceps. The sequence goes on along the minus strand of RCIC01000003.1, from coordinate 15,939,587 downwards.
GCAGAACGGATGGGAGGATACGCGCGGGAGATGAACCACCAGACTTATTCATCATATGGCCCCGTGGATCGCTTGGCAGTATGCTGAGGTGAATTTCTTTTTTCTTCGATCAGCAAAATTATTTTGCTGACCGGCCATGATTACTTCCGCGTGTACCTGCATTGTATGAGTAAAGTGATGCATCCTAAAAACGTCCATTGGATCCTCCACAGTCGACACCACTGTCGACTATGTTAATAATTATATTACATAAAGCAATGAAAATATGTAATACACATAATTACCGAATTAAATACCATTTTATTTATCAATGAAATCAGTTTTAAAATCATAATCATTTGATGATAAATTTACTCCTCCTAAAACATCAGCTAATTGAATGGCTTCTTTTGCTATAAAAAAAAAAAAATACTCTTTATTAAAAAAATATTGTCCTTATTCAAAATTTTAATTAAACTTTTACGAACCTCGCCTTCCAGATTCTTTTTTTTGTTTCTTAAATTGCAACTTTTTTATTTTATTTAACTGTTGATTTCCTTCTAATTCAAATAATGGATCTATATTTTTTATTCTCTTACCTCGTACATTATGCTTATTCCTTAATTTTTTTGGCGATACTTGACTGTTCTTTAATGAAAAAATTGTTACATATGATTTAAACATCAAATAATAAAATTAGATATTTTATTAATTGTATCAAATTTTATAAAAAATTTAATATTTATTATTTTCAATAATCTACATTTTTTTAAGATTTTTAAGTTATAAGGAAAAACTAAAATTCATTACATACAATTTCGTCATCTTGTATATTTGTAGCTGTTTCAACTGGACCTGTACTATCAATTTCTATTGGCTCAACTACAGATTTAGAAAAGTTACCAGTTATTAAATTATCTAAAAATACTTTTTCTTTATCTTCGAAATTTTCTATATTAAAATCTTTTGGAAATGAATTAATTATAGTAGCAGATATATGACAATCAGTATCTTCAGGAGGCACCGTGAAGTACCTATAATATATAAATATATATTTTTATATTATAAACAACAATGAATATTTATACATATATACAGATTTATTATTATTCATTAATGGATATTATTTAAGTATATTAATGATTCAGTTTAAGCTTGAAAATTTTAAATATATTAATAAATAAGGAATATAGTTTATCGTTTAAACTATTGTTTAAAATAAAAAAAAAAGCTTTAATTATATACAGCAATTATGTTAGAAATTTTATATTCTTTTTAATATAACTATTATATTATATATACTTTAAAACGACTAGTAACAATCATTTCTTACGAGCTTTAAATAAATATTTACAAATTGTAAATATTCAATTTTACCTTAATTTTCCTGAATTCCAGTCATTAAGAATACTACGAGCTGCAGATAAACTATCAGGTATACCACCTTTCTTATATTTTCCCATTCTCGCAGCCTTTTTTGCAAAAAATTCTTCTGCTGATGAAAATTCATGAACATCATATAGTTCCATCAATTGATAAGTGGAAACTCTTTTTAAAATTTGACTTGCAGGAGTAAACGGATCTTCCAATGATTCAATTTTTATAGCATTTTTTAAAGCAATTAATGATGAATCTACATCTTTAGAATTTTCAAATACAATACCCGGTGAGTCAAAAAGTTTTATTTTTGAATCAAGTTGTACAACTTGCATACATTTAGTCACACCTGTATTATAATATCAATTATGATGTTATTGGAAAATCAATTTATATTATTTTAGCTGATTATTTTTATAAGTAATATGAATTAATAAATTACCTGGTGTGTTACCAATATTGCATGCTTTACTTCTTTTTAATGAATTAATAACACTAGATTTTCCAACATTTGGAAGACCAACAACACCGACATGAATGCTAGTTTTCATTTTATTAAAACTTCTACAATAATTTGCTAGTAGGGATATTAATAATTCTGCTCCAAAACAAACATTACTTTGAATGTTAACTTCATTTTTATTACCTAGTCTTTTTCTACCTAGTCTTTTTGCTTGATCTTGTGTTGAAGATTTAAAAGCAACTGTTGGTAAAGATCTTCGTAAATATTTTAACCAATGATCTAAGTTTTTTCTTGGGACTAGGTCTGCTTTATTTAGAACAAGAACAAGTTTTTTATTACCATTCGCAGATTGTACTGCTTCTTCAACTTGTTTACAACGTGTTCCCAGAGGATCTCTAGCATCGACTATTTCAAGAACAACATCAGCTTCATCAAGAACTTTTTTAAATTCTTTATAATATGCTTTTAGAGAATGTTCTTCTTTTTTTGGTTTTTTTGAATTTTCATCTACAATTTCTGATGATTCATATTTCATTTGTCTGCTTTCTGCATTATTTATTAAATTTTTCATATTAATGTTTACAAGTCCCTCACGTTTTCTTTGTCGTGCTTCTTCTTTCTGTTTTTGTTTTTCTTCTTCTTTACGTTTTTTTAATTCCTCTACCTCTTTTAAAATTTCTTCTTTAAAAGGGCATTGATTTGGTACTTGAATTAACTTTGGTTTTTCTATAAAATATAACAAGTTTTGTAATAAATATGTGCACATGTATGAATTTATTTAAAAACATTTATTAATTAAAATTTTACTTTTTGCATTTTTTTTTGTTTCTTTCCTTAATTTTCTATTATGCTCTCTTACTTTCTTTTCAATCTTGTACCTCTTACGAGCTTGTATTCTTTTACTTGGTTTTTCTAAAAAACAAAAGTTATTGAAGTTATTATAATCAATATAATTTTTTTAAAATGGTAAATTAAATTTTTAACTTTAAATTTTAATAATTTACATATATTACATATAAAATTAAAAAAATGTAAATGAATTGAAGAAATTATTTTTATCCTATACAAATATAATATTTATATTATTAAATTTAATAATTCTATAATAAATATTTTAATTTCATTATGCTACTTAATTAAAAATATAATTACTTACTAAGACAAAATTTCGCCATTGCGTTTACTTTTTTATATTGATAATAATAAATAAAAAATTATATATTATTTATATTTTATTTTTAAAAGATATTAACATAGCATAACATGTGCTTTATTTATTTTAGGTTAGATTTAAATATAGTTACGGCCAACTCTATGACAGTGGCGACATTATTAACTAAAATAGAATTTATTTAAAAGTTTATATTTTAATTTTATTTTTTCACGATTATAAGTCAAGCATTTTTATAAAAACTATAAATGTATTTTTATATTAATTTATTACATAATAATTTATTACATAATGGTAAATAATATAAAATGATATAAATATTAAAATTTTGTCTTAAATTATTCATTTTAAATAAGTTTGGCATTTTAGAAATTAATCAAATAGAATATCAAAACAGTAATCAAAATTTAAATATTATATATCGATATTTAGGTATATCGTGCTTAATTAGATATTTACAATTAGTAATATAATTTAAACAAAAAAAATTTATATCAATTAGTTAAGATTTATGTTAATTGTAAAAATGTTAGATTATGCGAATTGAAAACGATGTTTATATTCAAAATGTATATTGTAATGCTAATCTGACAGCCAATTAGGATACAGTTTAGCATTTCATGTTACAAAATAAGAATAGACTTAATACGAATGCGCAACGGGAACAACAATCCTAATTAAGGAGTACTAATTTTTAATTTTTGATAAATAATCGATTGAAAATTAAAATATTTTTTATTTGTGAATTAACTTAATAATATACTAGTTAAAAATGACGAGTGCCAGTAGTGTAACCACAAACCCTTCAACTTTACTACCTTTAGGTACTTATTAATGTTTTATGAATAAAGTTAATAATTAAATAACTTTACATGCGCGAATGTATAATATGTATAAATAAAACGAACATCCAAGTTTATCACAAATATTTTAAAATTTAGCTATAACATTAGTATTAGTAAATAATATAAATTATTTTAGAATTGGTTGATAAATGCATTGGTTCAAGAATACATATTATTATGAAAAATGACAAAGAAATTGTAGGTACTTTGAAAGGATTCGATGATTTTGTTAATATGCTATTGGATGATGTGACAGAGAGTGAAGCAACTCCAGAAGGAAGAAGAGTTACAAAGTTGGATCAAATTTTATTAAATGGAAATAATATTACAATGGTAATTTAAAATGATTTGTAATAGATTATTTTCACAATATTTCCTTGTAAAGATAATTATATTATAAATGATTTTATACATTAAAATTTTTTTTTTTTTTTTCAGCTTGTACCTGGTGGAGATATGCCAGAAACATAAAGAATATAACCTCACTTAAAAATATTTATATGTTTATCTTCTATTTTAATCTTACGATAAATTTAAGAAGTTAATAAAACTTGGCCATCATGAAAACAAATTCTAATATATTTCTTTATATACCTAAAAAATATTCATTTCTAATATTGTTAAATGTTCAAGTATTGTAGCAAGACCAAGTCTATTTTCAGATGACTTGTCCCAACATTTCTTATATAAATCTTTATATTTTCCATGAAAACCATCATTTAAAGTAAAATCACAAGGTGTTATACCTTTTCCAGTTAGATATAAAATAGTGTGTGTATGTAATCCTGCAAAAGGTGGTTTTCGTGATAACATTTGCCAAGCTAGAATTCCTAAAGAATAAATATCTGATGCAGCTCTTGGCACATTACCACGGACAACTTCCGGGGCAGCATATCCAGGAGTTCCCTAAAAGTTATTATTATTTACTTAAGAAAATAATACTAGATTCATTTTTTACAGAAAATGAATTGTCAAATTATTCAATATCATTGTCACATTTAATTCAATTTTAAATCTAATTGCTTGTATATAATTTGTTTATTAGTATCTATAATTTAATAAATTTATTAAAATTATCAAAAACCACGTACTATGTTTACTCTAATTTTATTTAATACAATGTGATTTTTAATATAACCAAAATATTAATTATTAAACTCACATGAAAGTCTGAAGAAATATTACATTCATTGACAAAAACAGCACTTCCAAAATCAGCTAATTTTGGCTCATTATCCATTCCCATTAAAATATTGTTTGGTTTTACATCAGCATGAATAATACCCATTTTATGACAATATTTCAGTGCTTTAGCTATCGATTGCCAAATATGTATTCTTTGATGTTTAGTAATTGAACTTTCTTCAAGAATATTTTGCAATGAATTACCACATAATTCCATTGTAATTAATGTTAAAACAGATCCAGCATCAACTTTAATAATTTTTACAATATTTATATGTCTTAAAAACACAGCTTGTTTTTCCATATAAATTGAACTATTTCTTTTTTTATTACTTTTGATGACTTTAGCTGCAACGATCTTTCCTTTAATAAAAATAAATTACTGAAATTAATTGGCTTTTGCATTTTATGTAATAATATATATATATATACCCTTATAATATGCTTTGTAAACTGTTCCAAACGCTCCATTTCCAAGTACTGTATGGTGATTCTCTAAAAAACCTTCATTAACAATTTTTTTTTTTAAAGGACTATCAATACTAAAAATTGGTGAGACTTTGTGAGGTTGAAAAAAATTGTCTACACTTAATGAATTTATTTCAGAAATATTCAAATTTGCTTGTCTATATTAATCAATACATTGTTCATATTAATAAAAAGTGAAATAATATATAAAACGATTTAAATTTTACCTAATACTATGTCTGTTTTGTAGTTTGTTTGGAGAAAGACATTTAATGATTGAAATTGTTGATCTATAAGAGGCCATTAAAAAAAAAATTAATTTGAAACGAACACCATGTAACAATAACTTATTATTTTATCAAAAATATTAGTTCACTTTTATTGTAAACAATTCACTCATAACAATGCTTTAAATTCAATAGCAGTCATTATTATTCGAAATGAAGGACAATGAAGGTCATATAACAAAATATAAAATTTTATATTAAATTAAAAATAAACACAAACATTTTTAGACATTCATAACATACGTTCTTATTTTTATTATTGAATTAATGTATTTCCAGAAGGTATTTTAAATTATAACTTATAAAAAATACTTATAAATAACAATTATTTTAATGAAAAAAAGGATAATAAAAATGAATACAGAGAGACAAAAGTAATTAAAATACTTGTTTATTTTTTTACTAATCTAGAGCATAAAAGATTTGCTGAGAGGTTCATTTTCTATTTTATATTTTATAATACTGTTTTTTCAACTAGATTATTTACAATATTTTTCTACTTACTTCGTTATATTCAATTTCATTTAAGAAATTTAATATTATAATACTTATAATATTAATAACAATATGTAATAGTAATATTAATTATAATCATAAGTTATAACAATGTACGCAGTTTATATAATTTTTAGAGAAATATAATAAAAAAGTTTATAGAAACTTACAAAATATTGTAACAATAAAATTTAAAAGTTTCTATATTCATTGAATGAACCTCATATTTTATTAAAAACAAATGAAATTAAAACCATAATATTTTCTCTAACTGTTTTATTTCGTTTACACAAAAAGCGAAAAATGCACAGAGTAACAGGATATTTGTATATTCTTAAATATTGGTTTCTATCACAATTAACTATAGAGATTTATTATCTGTTTTATTAATAATTAACATTTTGTTATTATTTATGTACTACTATTTACTCTTGTAACAATAATAAGTAGAGTACTGATATTAATTTTTTATACTTATTTATTTTAAAGATTTTTTTGTTTCTTGTCTCATTTTATATATGTACCAACATTAGAATATACTCAAATCGTAAATTTCCTTCTCTTTTCATACATAAATTTCCATTAAATAAATTTATTGTAATTTGTCTTATTGCAACATCCTATATTAATATATTTCATTATCACTTGTCTTTTCTTCATTTTTCCTGAATCTTAGTATATCATTCAATTATTTTTAATTATATATATAATAATTTTTCTTATTAATAAATTGATTTAATTACAAGATTTGAAATATTCATTAATTAATTAAGGAAGTATACTTTATCATTTCTTAATATCGATAGTGCTATTTCAATTTCAGAAAATATTTTCATTATTATAATTGAGCTTACATATGTAAAGACAGCACTTTAAATTACAAAAATATATTCATTTGTTCTTATAACAACATATATTTGTTCTTGCATTAGATAAAATTTGTTATTTAGATTATTATTATAACTGGTTAACATTTAATATTTTATAAATATTAACAATCTTAAAAAATATAATTTATTTACTAAAAAATAAAATATCTTATAACATTAAAAAGCAATACTTCCTTTTATTGATACATAAATATATTTATTATTTTCTTAAAGAAAATGGGTCTACTTGATATTTTCCTATTGAAGTAAATGTTTACATAAAATTCTTTAATATTCAGAACTTTTATGCAGAAGCTTGTAGCTTTTGATCTAACTTGAGAAATCATTTTTATTTGTAAGTATTTTCTATTATACAAAGTATATTTCATTTTATTTTTACTTTCCAATAAAGAATATAAAATTATATTTTTTTTTACGTAATATATATGATTTTTATACATCCCACGATTTTATATAGGCAAAGAGTTATTTACGGATAGATTTTGCGAAAGTATTTGAAATAATTGAACTTTTTTTTTATAGAAATTTAATTCTTTCGATTGAAGTGATAGTTTTAATTAAGATATGCCTTAAAAATTTATTTAAATTCTAAACTATGACTTAAAGTATATGACAAAATATGTCAATAAATATATTTTTTTAAATAACCAAAATATAAAATAAAATTATTTTTGAAACTGTCATGTATAGAAAATATGACTAATTAAATTTAATGAAAAATTTGATCGTTTCCTAATTAATCATTAAATATATGTACAACAAATTTCATTAACATTTGTTCACGATAACCCACAGTTTTAAATCGCGATTATTAATTTAAACAGTTATCTTATATTATTTCCAGTAGTTAAAGATTAAATTGTGTACATTACTATGTATTCACGAAAAAAAATATAGCAGGAATTAAAATATTTATTTATATTTAAAAATCTAATAAGTATGGCAGAAATTCTTTAACATGAAAAATGAAAAATTAAATGAAGAATTTGAATCGATTCGTTCAAATTAAGTTTGGCACTCATTTTTCATCCATAGTTTAGGCACTAATTCATCTGTAACGAACTCTGCGAGAAAATGTTACTTATAATGCATTGTAACATATAAACTCATTCGAATTGAGATTGTGATTTTAAAATCAATCTCGAATGATATGATTATACATAAAAAATATTTTATTTGTACATTCGATTGTTGTTGTTCCTATCATTATTATTTTTGTCATTATTATTTTTGTTCTTACTTTTTTATAATAAATGGGCAATGAAATTATCCATTTCGTATATTTCATTTTTTTTAAATAGATAATAGTTATTAAAATTTTTTATACAATAATTATAATAAAACGACATCATTGTGGATACCTTTTGATAAATATATATCTATTATGAAGAAGTAAAACTATGATTATTTATAAGGTCTTTTTTTATCACTGGACATTTACTTTTATCCAATAATTGTTTCCATAATAATCGATTTTTTAAAATAATAGTAAGTACATTAAATTCAGAATAGCACATGGAAGTTTCAAAATTGTGTTTATAATAAATATTATTTTATATACAATAATATTTTTCATGTATTTTAGATATGTTAATAAATAAAAATGTAATTTTAAGTTACATAAATTATACCACGGTAAAATAAGGAGCAAATAAATATTTAACGTCTATACATACCGATGTATATATATATCAGATTTATTATTTTACGTTTTTTAATTAATGGATAAAGATAAAAAGCAAGTGCAATCTGTACATATTAATTAATAATTTACTTTTATATCATTACGTACAATGTATTTAGTATGTTCATTGTATAATTTTCAATTAACATCTACAAATTATCATAAGGATAATTGAATGTCCGGATGTTTTGTGCATTCGCGTAAACAAAATAAGTGTTAAAATAATATGTTTGTATAATTGAGAAAATAATAGTAAGAAGAAATTATTAGAAGACGTATATGTATAATGTATCAAGCATCTATATGTACGTATGTACGTATGCATGTTTGTATATAAGTATGCATGTATTCATGTGTACACGCATGTATGAATATATGTACGGATTTGTAGATTTTTTTATATAGTATAAAAGTACTACACTTAAAGATTAGTATATTAAAATTTTACTAACACTGTCTATAGTTTCTCCAGTAATAAAAAATATCTATCAAGTAATAAAATAGAAATAGAATTTAAAAAGTAAGTCATCATCTGAGAAACCAAAGAAACTAATTTAAAATAAAATTAGATTTTCGATATTGATAATGTAATATACATATTGACAGTAAATATACAGTATTGAGTATATAATAAACAATTTTATATTACTTTTTTTTTATTATTTCAATTGACTAATATCTTTCGTTAACTAAGATTATATTATTTGAGAACATAACAATTTACTAAGATCGAAATATATATTCCTAAATATTACATTATCCATTTTTTTAATTTTTTTAATAATTAAAATACCTGTTTCTCATATAACGAAAATACGTTTTTAAACCTTTCTAATCTTTTCTCTAATTCAACATATGAAAAATTCAATAATGCTAATAAGAAATGAAATTAGTTAGTATTAAACTTTCATGACTGAAAATTTTTTTTAATATATTGAATCTGTAAAACTTTAATATATTCATTAATTGACTTAAATACTGTCCAATAATATTAATATTGTAAACATTTTTACATTTCATTGTATTTTTGAAAATATATTTAATATAAAAATTAAAAAGATCAAAACAATATTGATACTGCAATGAAATATAATATAAAAAATAATATTATAAGCTCTAATAAATTTATGATTTTGTATATAGTCGTTATATAAAAATTATGTATCTTAACTGATTGTGTATCACAAACATTTCTGATGTTCCTAGCGACATACAATAGAATAATTGTCTAAAATAAGTTGGAAAATATATTAATGATTGGTAATGATATGATAGGTCCTATAAACTTTCAAAAAGACAGAAAATTAAACTTTGAACAATTATTCTCTATTTAATAACTATCAACTATTTCAGAAATTCCTTTGACGTTTGTGAGAATATATTGATCAGTATAAATGTTATAAATAAAATTATAAATGGCCTAAAGATGATTGATAATACAACAATTAGTAAAGTTGAGAATAAGTAGTTATAAAGGAGATTTAAAACTTGTAATGTGATTTAACATTTCAGTGTCACAATATATAGATTCAATTATATATCAAGTGCTGATATAGGAATGTTATTAATGAGGGAGCTTTTTGTTTTAAAATTTCTGTTTCAAAGCCATCATTAATTAATATATTTCTTATTACTCAAAAGTGCTAAAAATTATATTTACCTTTCCAACGTTTTATAATCTTACTCTAATAGTATTTAGAAAAATCTACAAAGTTAAGTAAAAAGTATTAATTACTCATAGATTTTTTCATAGATAGACTAGAAATTGTTCAACTGAACATGTAATTGATTCCACTTTGAACATGTAATTGATTAACAAAATTTTTCAAAAACGACAAATTAAAAATTTGAATATAAAGAATATAATGTCGAAATATATAAGTAATTAGAACAAAAAATTTACTAAAATGGTACCCAATATTTATTAAGTACAAATTTTTTTAAATTTAATCTTAAATTATTTACAATAAAATAAAAGTATTTGCTTTATTCATACCATATTTTAATGGGTTATTCCTTGAAAGTTAACAATTTCATTAAATATATTTTTTAATTAAGGAAGTACTGGACAATGAGAAACTTCGTATAATAATCTTTTAAAATAAGTATATTTACCTATTACTCTTGTTTTAATAAATAAATTATATCTATATTTTTTATACTATTCCTTATTTTATATATAATTAAAAGAATGAAGTTTCTATCTTAAAAAAATTTGCAAAATAATAAAAAAATTATGCTTAATGTTTTAATTTATATTTATACAGTAACAGTTACAATAATTTAATAATTGAAAATGATTAGAATTAGATTAAATGAATTTTATCAATATTCATTAGTTTAAATATCAAATAATGTATTTAGAAGGTAAGCATCAACTTTTTTGTATAAAGCTTAGATAAAAAAAAAGAAAAAGAAAAAAAAAAGGTAATTCTGGGTACATCTTTAAGTACCTTCTTGTACCTGTGCATAGTTGTAAATGAAGAATAAAACCATAGTTAAAAATATATTTTGAATATATTTATAAATTAAAAATCTATTAATTATCTTATATACCGGATAAAAGTTTATATTAAGTAACAAATATAAATTAAATTGATTCATATTTTCAAAAGTATCAAAATTTATAGTTAACTTCTCATTTATGTTGTATTTTTATTAAAATTGTCTTTAGAATAGTATGTAGAATGGACAAATAGAAAATATGGTATAAATAAAGCAAAATAATGTAAGTAAAATCAAAGGGTCCTTGGTAGATTTAAAATTGAGTGTGATTGATGTGGACTTATAAATAAGAAATAAAATTTACGAATCGGAAAAAGGCACTCTTTAACCAGGTAGTGGCGCTTCCTCATAAAAATCTGGCTCATCCTCCTCATTATCGGGATTTTTGCTGTCCAATGCTCTGAGCTCAGCTGGACTAAAGAAGTGCCTCATTTGAGCTCTAAGCGGTATCATAAGTATAAGGAAAAAGGGTAACGCAAGAGCGGCTTTAGTGCTTTTAACGATCCAAAGTACAACGAGGCATGTTATTTGTACCAGTGTGAAGACGTGCATCTTGTATGTCTGGACGCGTCTCACGTAATTCGCAGTGCCGTGGTGCTTAACCGGCATGAAGAAGAGCTTGATACGGTCAAAGAGCTGAACTCCATTTGTTGATGAAATACCCATGTAAAGAAATACACCTAGAAGAACAGCCATCGGGACTCGGCGTAAAAGCGGCGCCATCAAGACGCTCACTCCGACGAGGACAGCCACCAAGAGGGAAGAGACACGTTGCTCCTTCACTTCAACTATATGGGGCTTATCGCCCGGTGCATGAGTCCGCGACATAACCGTCACGGCATTAACGTGAGTCAAGGATCTCACCGAAGCAGCACAGCACCATGGAGCTCCTATTAGGCCGCATCCGAAGTTCATTAAGCAAACAACGACGATGTCCATGTGGTAGCCATTCCCTTTGCGTAGCTTTCGCTCCTTTTTGTCAATGATCAATCTATGGATTTATTATTAAGCTTAACAAGTTATTTAACAAATTATATTTTATCTCGCGGTAGTATATTAATAGCTATCGTTTAATTATGTTTTACAATTTATCATACTTATTTTAAACTACGATTTAACCAGCTTTAACATATCTGCAGTATACATATAATATTATTAGTTACATATAACATTGTAATCTTTGGAATGGATTGAATTTTATGATTAATCAAAGCGATTTTTAATTTTTAATAAAAAGAATTTTCATAAATAAATAATGACTAGCTTGCATATTTGAAATATAAATAAATTTTTATTTATATTTAAATATAACTATTATTTATCTCGTGGTCAAATTATAATAAACATAAAAAGAGTTTTAGTTTGGTATTCAAGATTGGCCATCAAAGTCAAGCACTGAATATTATAGTTTTCTTTGGAAAAGGTAGATCATCGAAGGTTACGTACTCAGATATTTGGGTCTCCATAAAAACGAGAATGTAAACAAGTAAAGCTGGAACGCAGCAGGCCAACGCTATCCAGATGGGTACATCGCCTTTAATAGGGCTAACGAGCCAATCTCTATCCGGCATAGTTGGGGTCAATCCTTCAGGTACGAGCAATTTTTCTGTCTGTACGCCCGCGAGATAGTCGATTATAACGAAAGTGATTATGCTGATAGGGACACCAAAATCGCCAAAGGCTCGACGTGCGCTTCTGCCGAGGTAGTGGCTATTGCGAAAAATCCTTAAGTAGTAGGCACCGAGAAATGTACCGAGGCAAAGTATAGTACACATTAGTGCGGTATTCGGTTGATTTATTCGCATTCCATTTTTCTCAAAGCTAGGAATCAGCGAGATTTGCATAATTTGATTACCATTAGATTGTAACTCAGTTCGATTACCGGATAGTGATTCGGTCATTAAATCCGCTAAACGGAGCACATCCGTATTGTTGATATTAGTAAAAGACTGCTGTAACGCATTTTGATAAGCCGTTTTATTATCATTAAGCTGAGGCCTGAAGCAGTACTCTGGCAATAGCGGATTTAATTTGAAATAGTTGATAAGTTTAATAAATGTTTCAACAATGTACAGGATTGAAATTAAGCCAGTGAAAATTTCTTCGGTAAAACGAGTGAAAAGCCGAACCTGAAAATTCATAGTAGTAGTATATTTATAAAAACAAAAAAATTTAAAGATGACATTGATATTCCGGAAACTCACCAACACGGATCCTTCGACGCAAGCAATGGTCAAAGCGATAATTCCCATCCAAGCACCTATATATACTCTCATGGTAAGAAATTCTAAGCCGTTGGTCAGACAAAAATTGTATAAACTTTCATCAAAGAGCAGCAAAGGTCCGGTCGTTCCAATTATGACTAACGGTTGAGTAGCAAACAGCGCCATAATAACACCAGTACAAGAACAAGAAACTAAAGTCTCGGAGATGCCAATGACATTATGAGTCTTGTCACTCATAAGCCCTCCAAAAGTTATGGCCGTACAGAGAGCTGCAAAATACATGAATATTGCAGCAGCCAAACAAGAGGAACTCAAACCATCTGTAAAGTCCGAGAGGTAGTAAGGGTAGCGACGTTTAATGTCATTTATTAGGCCCCCAAAAAGTCGACGTGTCCGCCGTAAAGGGTCATTGTCATCTGGTGGTTTTTTTTCATCATCGCTGACGAGTAAAGCTACGATATAATACTATTATTAGGTATTTGTTTATTTTACTTTTTTTTTCTTTTTTAAGAATCAATTATCACTTTACTGTTCAATGATTTCATTGTGCAATACTAAATAAATATTTAAAATTTTTTGAATATTTTCCACTTAATTATAAAATGTAAGTAGGTACGTAGTTAAGTAAATAAATTAATTATTAAAAGAAACTTTCATACTTCACAAGGACTAATAAAACTGATAAACTTGTACTTTTTTTATTTAATGAAAAATATCCATGAATTATTTCTTTATTATTATGCATAATTAGTTGCACATTTATTAATGTTTCATGTATAACTTAAGAGCTTCTGACACTTTTGCAAAAAATGTTTTTATTTATTTGAATCAATAACTGAATTACAATATAATAATAAATAATATTATCTGAATGTAAAAAATATTTATTAGTTTGATAAAAATAATCAGTAAATATTTTACATATCTTTTATAGTAATTTTCATATAAATAATGTATTTTTTATTATTTTAACTTTTATTATGTAATAAAGAAGATTACAATAAGCACATTTATACATCAAAATTGGTTTCTCATTAATATGTATAAATCTATTGCAACTTATTATTAATTGTAGTAAAAAATATATTTATAGAAGTGTTTAAAAGTAAATTAAAAAAACTTATATTTCATTTTTATTATATAATGTACACCTAAATTATTTTACAATAAATTTTATATATCTAAACTAATCTCAGAAGAATGATAGTTAAATGTAAAGCATTTTATAATAATGTTCTGTATATTTCATATAATATCATATTTCATACAATTTCATATAATTATTTAAGAATCATTTTATGTTAAGTAATTTAAAATGAAATTTTTATTATCCAAAACTTATTCATTTATTTTAAATATTTAATTAATTAGGTCAATTAACAATGTTGTCATAAATGTAATTCAAGCGTACCTTTTTTCACGGTCGCGAGTTCATTTATCGTCAGCTTCTTCTTCTTTTCTTCGATAGCCTTAGCTTTACGTTTTCTAATAGCCTCGCTCTTGGCCTTTAGCTCATCGAAGGGCAGCAGAGCCTGTCTTTCCCAGTCACCCGGTGGAAGGACGATGGAATCGTCAAGGAATTCATTGATAGCTGAAAGTAACTCACGCCGCTCGTTTGCCTTGTAAGCAACTTTGTGGAACGATGTATTCGACATTAATGTTGATATGGATCGACCGATTTCGTGATAATCGAGGTCGGAGTTCCGTGGTCCAAGAAGAGTAAACATAAACCTTACTGGTATTGTAACTTCCGTAATAGCAGGAATTAAGATACCTAGATATCACGAAAAGAGTTACAAAATATATATGTTTTTCAGTTGAAGAGTAATACCAAAATAATAAAAATAAAAGTATAATTTAAAAAATACCTCATTAAAAAAATATAATATGTAATTCTAGATGATCATAATGACTTTTACGAAATAATTAATTTCATATTCATTAATATAATTAACAATAATTAAAAAATTATAATGTTAAATATTTAAAAAAAAAGCATGCTACGGTAAACTGTTTTCAAAGATTTTAAATGATAAGTAAAAATAATAATTATTTTTATTTAATCTGAAATTCTTATTTCATAATTAAGTTCTTAAATATTAATCTACTGAAATATTAAATTTTTTAGTATTAAAAAAAATTATAGATCAATCATGAAAGAAAATATTAATGCTAACTTTTATAACAAGTACACAAAATCATTTATTATTTTTATAACTTTAAACACTACTTAGAAATTATTTATAAATGTTTAATTTATAATTAAAATTATTAATTATCAAAAGTACGAAATTGAAATGTAATAATAATCATACAACTTGACGATGTACTAATGCTCGTTACTTTTAGCTTCGCTTCAATATAAACTAAAAAAAAATACTTTAAAACTAATGTTAATAAAAAAATACCTTCAGCCAATCGTACAAAAGCTATTGTTGGCTGATCAAGAAAATCTACTGCACCGACAAGTACGACCGTCGCTTCAGCACCGCTCGGTATTCTTTTCAGAATATACTCGTTATGCCCCTTCTTTATGTCCTCGTTACTACTGGTAAATGTGAGCTCCTCTTTCATGTCGACTGTAGTCTGATTAGTGTCCAAAGCTTGATTCGATGCAACGATCTTCGGTTTCGAATCATGCAGATTCTGTTAAAATAATGCACATCATTAGTTATTGCAATTAGCTGTATGATTCAACCGATAAATTAGCATATATGTGAACGATGCGAATAAAAAGGATTAAAAACGAAAATACGTCAAATATATTTCATATATTTAATATATAAATACCAAGGTATACGTAAGAGCCATAACACTTTGCTTAACGAGAAACGAAAAAATAATACATTATTTAGCATATTTCATTAATTCTTGAATAAAAATTTTATTTAAATTTTGGAGTTTAAATACAATCGTTTTTATTTTCATTAATTTAAAATATTATAATTTAAAAAAAATACGAATTTGATATTTTACCAATATTTATTTTTATCAACTGCTATTATTTCTGAAAATAAAATTCATAATATTCAATGCTTTTCTAATGAACATTAAACTTTTATTCTCAATAAATTAATTAAATTAAATAAATTAAAAATTTTGTTTCTTTCAAGTCTAAAGAAAGTTATTATAAAAATAGAAATTATAAAATTTTTTTATATTAAAACATATAATTATAATAATACGAAATTAAATTCATAAATTCCGTACATTTACGGATTTGTGTTAATCTTATTTTATATAATTTTATATTTCTTCGTATGTATAATACAACTTAAATTAATAAAAATTTAAAGAACATGCTTCTGAAAAAAATAGCAATGATGTATATGATAATGAATTGAATGTCATATTTAGTATCAAATATGGTCGTAATTTTAATAAGATTTTAACAATTACTAACATATATATGTATCGTTTTATTTTTTTACACTAATGTTAGACAACAACAAAACTTAAAAGTAAAGCAATAAAAATAGGGGAAAACGATAAAAACAAAAGATTCTATGATGTTTTAATTGTAGATTCTAATATTTATGCAAGTATATACAATTAAGAATACAAAAAAATATATCCCACACATAAATGTGTTTAGATAATTTTTATAAAAGAGATTTACATTTTTATCTTTACACTGATATGTTAAATATTTTATTCGTATTTGCAGACACGAATAATATTATTATTTTTATAAAAGGATTAGTTTTTAAAAATATAATACCGTGCTTATTTAGATAAAAATAAAATAATGCGTCTATAATTTAAATAATTGAAATTCATTTTATGAGGCATATAAGATTTTTTGTAGATATTTATATTCTAATAACAATACAATTAAGTATAGCTATACATTTTTATTGGTCAGTTAAAAATGCAATTCCGGATGAATTTATGTAAAATTGAATTAATTTATCGTCAATTTCATTTACGAAATATTATAAATTGTAATAAGGATTAGACATATATATGAATATATAAATATATTACATGGTTTATTAATTTTTACTTATTCTTATAAAATCATCATTTTATTAAAAATAATAATTTATATTTGTCTACAATAAAAAAAATTGTGTTTCAGTAATAATAATTATATTTACATTTTTTTTTTAGTTCATATAAAATGTAAATTTCGGAAACAGCAAAAAATATAATTTTAAAGTATTTTTTCATTTCTTTAAAATTCTGAATCAATTAAATAATATTCTAACTTAATTGTTTTCAGATATATGTATATTTTAAAAATAATTTACACATCTATTTTGTAATTACATAATTTTAATTATGATTCTCACTTCTATAAAAACAAATCCTTTTATAGTTATATAAAAATATTTATATGATAAATAATTATTCTAATAGCTATAAAGCTCGATTTATTATTCTAATAATAATTCTTATTTATTATTTTAAAATTAAAATTTCTTTTTAATGAAATAATAAAAATTTAACGACAAATTTTAATTAAATAATTTCTAGTCGAAAACTATAAGATAAAATTGATACATGATTGTTAATAAAGTTTTTAAAAAAATTTCATAATTCAGGAATATATTTGTTAATGTTCTATATTACTAAAGTTTATGATATTTAACCTTAAATTCTAGTTTCTATAATGCTTTCGAATATTTACAATAATTTGGTTTGATTAGAAGTAAGTTTTCGATTATATGATTATAAGAATTGTTAAATTTATTTGAGGAAAAAGAATGATATAAAAACTAACTGTATAAAATATTATTAATAATAACAATAACAACAACAATAACAATAACAACAACAACAATAATAGTAATAGTTGAAAATAATAAATAATAATAAATAATAATAATAATAATAATAATAATAAATAATAATAAATAATAATAATAATAATAAATATTAATAATATTAATATTAATATTAATAATAATAAAATTTGATATTCTTTGAGAAATTTGTGATGGGATTTAAGAGAAAAGGGAGACTTTGCAACTCTTAATTACATTGTTTTCAGCACCTTCCCGCGAAGCGCCTTCCTCGTCAAACCAGATAGACTGTGGAAACAAGACAGGATTATACTGCCAGTCAGTCAATCGAATTCATTACAGCAGAATATATTTAATCATTAAGCTAGTCTATTAAATATCAAATAAGATTAGATATGCGATAAATTTTACTATTCAGCACTAATGTCATTAATATACCATCTTGTATATAATTCTATAAAAAATTAATTTCATAGAAACTAACTCTCATATAAATAAGTCAAAATAATGTATACATAAATAAATCTAAATTGAATATCATTTTACTTTTAACACATAAATAAATTTTAAAACCAATAAAAAATTAATAGAAATAATAAATTATCGTTATAAATTAATATAAAAACATTTATTCATTATCAGCTAAGAATATTTTATTTTATTTCAAATATTCTTATTTAATACTACTGTCAATATTATATAGTTTCAGCTCTATTATAACTTATTTTTTATCCGTCTAAAAACTACCATTTTAAAAACTTCAACTTATTAATTTTAATTTTTTCAATTTTAATTCGATTTATTTTAATAAAAATATTACGGAAAGCATTATAAAAACTTATCATTATAAAAATTTAATAAATAGACTCTTAACTTTCTTAAATTTAATTTAGAAACTATTAAAAATATTAATTAGCGTATAAACAAAATTTTTATACTGGAAGTATTGATTTTAAATAATAATTAGGTTTTAAAAATTGAAATCATTTTGAAATTATTATAATATATTATATATATTTATTTCATTGATCAAAACGCTTACTGTATTATCTGACTTGAAACTTGAATGCATGCTAAATTTCAATTCATACTATATAATATATTTTAAATTAGTTACAATCATGTATTTACAATTATGTATAAACAAATAGCATTATGAAACATAATACTTAATTAGGTAGTTTTAAATTACTTGTACATTTCATGTACCTTTATTAAAAATTGTTTTCTTATAAAATTCAGTACTATATTTTCTACACGGAAAAATATAAAAACAGTGTTTTTAATAATAATTCTTAATAATGAATCTATTCATAATTAATAAAATTATTTCAATTAATAATTAATTAAATAAAATGGATTGTAATTATGGTACTGAAATTTTATTAAAATATACCTTATAATATTACAATTGGGATAATATTAAATAATTGAGATAAGAACAACGAATAAATAATAAAAAATACTAAAAATAAATTTTATATGGTCTAAAAAGTAATCTTTGTTTTTTGGGTAGTTTACCAATATATATATAAAAGATATTGGTACGTAAAATAATTTAATATAAAAAATAAATTTTAATTTTAATTTAATTTCAATTCATAAATAGTATTAATAATTAAGTCTAATATAATATTTTGTATTATATAAAGATATCTTTTTATAGTTTGAATAATTTAATGAAAGTTTTAAAAATATTTTATAACGTAACTTATTTTTATTAGATATTTAAATATTTATAAATTCATTTTTTTAATTAATTTGCTAAAACCTTAAAAAGTCTATTGACTTAAGGGAATTATTTTTATAATAAAATGAATTATTTAATAGAATTATATATACGATGAGTAATTCCTGCATTTAATAAATATTTAGCTGATAATGAATCCATTAAGCATTAATATTGACAACAACATCTTATTTTAGAATTTCGAGTAAAAGCAGGAGCTTAAGGATATTACAAAAGATTGACCTCACCTGCAAACTTGTGTAACTTGAGCAATTTCTCTTTGTACCAAATCTAAATCCTCGATCATACTCGTGAACATGTCTATGCCTTAACAATAATGCTCTCATAACAACAGGTCGATCTTCAGGGAGAATTAGCTCTTCTACAACCATTTGTTCGACAACTCGGTAGGCAAGACCAGGAAGATCTTTTTCCTCAAGATCTAGAAGTACGACACCGGTTTCAAGACATCGTCTCAGATTGAGAAGAGAATGAAAGCTCAGAGAGGCCACGTGCGGTCTTCCCCATCTAATAGCAAAAATAAAAATTATAAATTATTTTTAATTAGATATAGCTTTTAATTATAATCATGTATTATCACATTAGTAAATTTATGAATATAAATATAGAATAGAATAAATAAATATTGTTAGGATACAATATTGTATTTGTATGTATAATATTATATACAATGCTGATAAATAAAAAAAAAAAGTTTTTCTTAGCACTATAAAGAATGTAATAGTTTATTTAAAATTATAATATTGTTTTAAAAATTATTGATTATACTTTGTACTACATTTTTCTTTATAATATACATATTTACATGAAGCTTAGATTTATCAAATGGTAAATGGATCATTAGTTCAATTCGTATAAAATAAACCACTATTAGTTATAATTTACTGTAGCTCGAGTTAACTTTTAATATCTTTTAAATAATATCATTTCTAACTAATGTACTTTAGAAATAACTAAAATTAATTTGACATACATTTTAAATCAATTAAGGAAACATATCTAAGCTAGTATTAAATAAAAGAATTATTAACTGAATGAATGTGTAGGTAATGGCTCCAGGATTATCATACCTGTCAGCACCTTCTTCGACATCCTCCTCGTACTTAATCCACCGCGCAGTCTCCCGCCACTCACGTTCTTCCCCGATACCATGTAGCTCATCCAATTGAACAAAAACTTCATGGGGCGAATGGTCGTACATTTTTTTGAAGGTCTCATGAGGTATACCGCCCTCCTTACGTCTGCCGATCTGAACGGTTGGATAGGCAGCTTTGTGACGGCGCATTCCACGCGGATCGTCGCTTCGGTGAGACTCGAGGTCGTCGATATCGAGTTCCTGCAAGGTTTTGGCCTCTTCGGGCTGTACACTCACACGGCGACCAGTCGCCGTCCCGAGAAAAATTCCACCCTCGCCGGATAAACCAGCCCCTGATCGTTTGCGCCATTGTGGATCTTCTTGGAGTGAATACTTCCGAGACTTGTGATGATGATGGTGATGATGATGGTGTCTTCTAGAAATTATGTGAATTAGGCGTCTGTCTGATTTTGTTTAAGAATCAATATAGTATATATGTATATTAAATACATGGAGTGTACGTAGTGTATATGTATATATATATATATATATATATATATATATATATATATATAAACATGTACATGGAGTGCTTGCATCAAATAAGAAAATTTTGTTTAGTTATAATTTTTATTTTACTATCCATTCAAGTCGCTTAGTACTGCACATAATTTTTAAGATATGTCAGAGATTATACTCATTAATTTTTATTGTTATTTGTTTTTATAATATTTAATTTAGCTCAGTTTTCGTATTGATCTTCAATATGCATATTATTATTAGATAAAATGTTAATGCTTGATTTTCCAGGAGAGCTTGTAATGTGAAAATTTACTATATAAATTGAAACTTTATTAGAATTTTAATGTATTACATAATAGAATTAGCAAATAATATAATTCATATCTGATTTTTTAAATATAGTACAAAAACGTTTAATGCTGCTTATGGCCTAAAAGTCCAAAAAGGGATATTAAAATACACTGTTATAGGTGTAATTATAAATGTATGTTAAAATAAAATGTATGTAATTATAGTGTATGTTAAAATACACTGTTATAGGTGTAATGATACATACAAAACTATAAATATCAATTCAAACAACAGCCGTCAACAATAAATTGTAAATATTTGTGAAATAAAGAGCTTTCGATATAGTCGCAGAAGAAATATTAAATACTGATTAATCAGATTCGATTTCGGTTAGGTCTCTTATGACTGAAATTTATCATATTAAAAAATGAATTTTAAATAATATACTGTCTATTAACAACTTATCTTATTATATAATTAAAATCTGTAAACTAAAAGCATTTTGTAAATGTTATCTAATGAATTAAATAAAATTCTTTTTATAGAACGGTTATGTTGTTAAAAACGTATTTTGTATCTTCTTTAATTATTTAATATAAATAAACATAGTTTTTATGTAAAATTATATAAAAAATTTCATTTTATAAATGGGTAAACTTATATTTCCTTGCAATTTTGAACTGCCAAGGAACTTAAACTTAAAGAAAATATTTTACGATAATAATTATATTATTTATTATGTTAAAAATCTATCAATAACTTGATATTTTTGATGATGTACTCTTTTGAAAAATAAATGTATTTTTGAAAATAAGATACATTTAAGCATGAAATAGTAATAAATATCTTGCAACTACAAGGTTAAATAATTTGATAAATTCAATGTTTAATTATAAAGCAATCAGATTTTAAAAATTAAATTGATAAATTTAATTTTATTCTATGCCTTTTAATATTAAATGAAATAGTAATTAGTAGCGATGAATATTATTTTTAAAAATAAAAAGCTAATAAAAATCTACTGAAAACATACACTAACTGAATTTACTTGATTCTTCAGCTTTATAAGTAAACTATAATTTTTTTAAATAAATATAAATTTTTAAATATAAATTTTAAATTCATATCAAATTTATAATAAAATTTGATATAGAATATTTATCTATAATAATAAAAATTGGTTATAGAAAGAAAATTAATTTTTTATTGGATATAAATTTATTGAAAATTTGTAAAATTAATTTTTTTCAAATATCCAATATCTTTAACATATGAATAATAATTTAATAATATATTTCAAATATGAATTAATTACAGGTAAAACATTGATATGAAATACAGTAAAATAACTGCAATTATAAGTAATAAAAAGTAAAATTGTATTGAGGATAAATAATCCTATTAAGTACCGTTTTAAACAGTTTCAAATTGAAATATTTGGATGTGTTCAATTATTGACGTATAATACAATATTATATTTTCTAATTTTAAAGTTATTGTTATTTATATATATACTATAAAATTATAATTAATGTATTGTGATAAAAATTAGAAAATAAATTTAAAGAATAAGAACTTATTATATTAATTATAATAAATAAGTTTTAAGGCAGAAGAAGAGAAAAATGAAGTAGATGTAAAGTATATAGCAGTGTTAATGTTCCCGATCGTTTTTTGGCACGTGAATATATCATTTTGCACATCCACTTAAGAGGGAAATTGGCAGAGCTTCTTATCTTTATTCACATTTACAGTGTATAGATACTCAAGTTTAAATTTTCCCCGTGTCGAGGTTAAATTTACATTGTTCGAAGGTTTAATGCTCAGAATCATTTAATCTAAAACTCATGAGGTGATGAATGAAATTCATAGTTGACAGAATGAGATATATGATTAATTTTTAATTATTTTTTGGAATTTAATTTAAAAACAGAAAAATAATAAACGGCAAATAAATTCTTTATCAGCTTATATTACGTAGTTAGTAAAGATTATTTTGTTATGTATGCTTTATATATACAGTGTCATTGAAATGACACGTTTTGCCAAACAGTACTAATGAAATGATTAAAAGTATATGTAGTTTCATTGTAACCAACGTTTACGTGACTGAATAACTTCAAAAATAGATAACTAATATTTTATAAAAGTTTTTAGAAAATTTTTTTTAGATCCGATAATTTACAAAATGCAAAATGGAATTTTTAATGAAGTAAAATTTATGAAGTAAAATTCTCATTTATTATTATTAATTAATTAATCAGTAATTATTAATTTAAGATCGTAGGTCACATGAATTTTTAGGAAATTATTATTTGAAATAATGCAATTAATATAAGAAAAATCTAATATTCTATATTTAAAATCTACAATTGATACGTTAGATTACAATTTTATACTTATTAAAAGTAATATATTTTATTAATTAATACGATTTATTGGTATTTTTATGTTTAGTCGTATATATCTTTAAAAGATAATCATGAATTGTTTTCATAGCGCACAAAATCAGGATATTGTCATTTTACTTGTGATTTATGTTATAGTAATATTTTTTGATGTCATTAAATATCACAATTTCAGCTTATCATGCAAATATGAGTAACTTCACAACTTTTAAAAACCACAAAAGTACTTAAACTGTATCCGAAACACATTGAGCAAAATCAAAACGATTTATAGTGTATCACTTAAAAAACTAGTGCACTGAATTTTGGGTAGAATACTCAAGTGGCCTGTGAATGAGTTTCGATTCCATAAAAAATTGTGTACCGTCGGATGTTACCGATGCGATCGGTTGAGCGATCGTAATCTACGGGCATCGCTCAGATTCTTCCCTCACATTCATACGCACGTATGTAGATACCAACAGAGCTAACGAGCGCCAAGAGCGACGAAAACTTAGATGATGATGAGAATGAGAGACACGGACCCTGGTCACGAATTGGCAGTGATGCCGAGTGATCTCTCTGTCTTCTCACATTTATGTTAGCTGCATGTAGCAACTAATAGAATGCCGATCCGTTCTTAAACTTTTCTTTCATCTCCTCCTCACCTCCTCGTCAACATCGACCCCCCCTCCACCCTCTGTATACCGATCTATCTATATCTCCCCCCTCTTGTTATTGATCCTTCTACAGAATTTTTGTTACTTTTTATCAAAGTTGAGAAAAATTAATTATTATACAATAATAATTTTATTCTTAATATTTCATTTAATATACAATAATAATTTCTTCTAAATAATCTATCTTGGCATAATATTTTTTATACCATTTTCAATGTAAAGAAAAAATGATAAATCATTCAAAAAATTTATACCAAAACTAGTAATAGTAAAGCGATAAAATTTACTGTAAAAATCAATCGTTAAAAAGTTTATAATTTTGTTTGCGCACAAGTGGATAATTTTGTACAATCGATTCACTACTGAAGTATATAAACACTAAACTTGTATGAGCAATTATTTAAAAATATTCAAAGTTCTATTGTAATTGAATATTTTTAAGTATGAATGACTGCTAAGTTTCATTTCTGGTTTATTTCATTATAAACTGTTCAATTATATCAATTGATATTATTTTTATAAAATATTGTCTGTATAAATAAATATAGTAGAAGTAATGAAAAAATACCCTTCACTCACTTGTGCTCGTGTTTGTGGTGTCGTCGGCACTTTCTGTCTTCATCAGCAGATTCGCTAACGCTCATCACGTGACTATCCTCTTCCCGTATTTTTTCGAATTGCACCCTCGGACTCCCAATTGATGGACTTTCGCTAAAACAGGAAGCCGCCCTTTCGGAAAGTGGTGCTTCACTTTCACTGCTGATGATATTTTCCGCGATATCTGCGAGTAGCTTGGGAACATCTTCATCCTATTATTATTTTCAAATATTTTATACGATCTACGTAAATATCGAGTGGTTAACGTTTTCCAAATAATTAAGTTATCACATTTGTAATAAAATTTATTATAAACTCTTTTAAAATTATAGTATTCATTAATCCTAATTAAATAATTATCTAACTACTTAAATAATTATCTAAATAATATAACATTTACTACCAGTACATAACATTTTTTATGAATATACTGTATATAATAATGAATATTTAACATGAAAGTGATTTAGTTGTATTTGCTTTTTTTATTATATATAAAAAAAAATTATTTCTAATTTAAAAAAATCTAGTATACCTATGATAAACTTATATCAAATTAATGAGATAAAAAATTTCAATTAAAAAATTTTTTTTATTTTCATTTTATTAAACAATATTTTTATTAATACTTGATTGATTAAAATTTATGCACTGATAGATATAAGGTGAAAAAAACTTGTACTTACTTTGCCATCATCAGAATCATCTTTATATTCCTCATCTCTTAAATGCGATTTTGTGTAATTAATTGAATTAGCTTGGTCAAATATTCCGTCCGACACTGGAATATTACCGTTTCCACTCAAACCATTTGAACATCCCTCTTCATCCAAATTATTTTCGGAGCCTATAGAACCTTCGCTAAAACATAAAATATTCTTACAGTATTGCATTCTTAATCTATTACATTTCTTATAATTAATTAAAAGAAATTTATATATTAAAAAATTGATAATATTATACGAATAAAATTTATTTTTATGTAGTATGCATATACAAATAAAATTCATGTTAAATGGCTTGAAGTATAATTTTTTTTTAATTATCTATGAAAATTTATGATAATATACTTCAAATTAATATTTACTAAAGTAGACAATCTAATTTTGAAGAAAATATTAACAGTTTTTTAATTTTTTATGAATTGAACAAGTTTTGATGTATGCCAATTTTAAAAATAGAATATTGAACAAAATAATTTTAAACGAAATCCAAATTTTTTAGTTGGAAGACATTCAGTTATATTAATTAATTCAGTATTTAGTAATAATAATTTATTACTTTTTGAAAAATTTTATACTTTTTTTGAGAAATTTTATACTTTTTTTGAATAATTTTTGGTAAACATTTTTATTTATTGATAATATTAATAACATTAGCTTTATAAAAATGTATTCAATTTTTTTTTCAACATTTTTTATCTCAAATTGAAGAATTTGTGAATCATGCTTTCAATTAAATTTTTTAAATATTTTTACTCGCTGTTAATGATATATTTATCATTTTTAAAATTATTTTTCAATTATGAAATATGCGAAAAATAAAGTGTTATTTAAGTGGATATGCGTTTAATACTTTTTTTATTGAATAGGAAAATAAGTATAAATTTGTATACGTATATGTGTATGAGGAAAAATTTTCACGTAGTTACATCATTTTTTTAAAAAAATCAATATATAAAATTTATTATACTTCTTATATCATGATATATTTTGACATAATCTTTGAAAACTTATATATAATATAAATGTATATGTACGCTTTAAAATTTCTGATTTTATAAGATATTACTTATAGTAATAAACTATTATTGTTGTAAAAAATTTCGAGCAACAAATTACATTAACTTTTATTTATTAAATTTAATATATACATTAAAAAGATGATAAATCTTTAATGCTCAGACCAAATAAAGCAATTACGTCTTATCATTAAAAATGCTAAAATATTAATTCTCGTAAATCTAGCATCTTTTCAAGAAGCATAGAAAAATAAATTTAATTGAAACCTTTATAATATATATTTTAAATTATTTTTTAAAAAGATAGGCATATTTATGACAAAAGGAATACTTATTACATATATTTATACGAAAAAATACAAAAATTATAATTGTAGTAGTTCATATAAATAAAACGTGTAAAGAATATGATTGAGAATATATGACTTACGGTGATAAATGTCGTCGCATAGATCTTGAATGAAGACTCTTTAGAGGCATGTGAGGATGCGGATAACTCCGTTTTCGATGTTCTAAAATAAAATTAAAAGTACGAATATTATTCTGGATATACAGAGTTTCTAGATATATTATTATTATTATATATATATATATATATATTAATTATAAATAGTAACTAACAAATTTTACTGTTTATGTTTAAATTATTTGTAACTATTTACAATTTTTATTGAAGTATTTATTATAACAAAAACTATAAATAAATTTAGTTATAATATATAATTGCAATATCAAATAATTCATCAAATTGTCGAATTAAATTAAAGTCCTTCAAACAACGTAATGAAAACTTAAATTTCATTTTATGAAAAAGAATTTTAAAAAAATTTTAAATCACTATCATAACAATAAATAAAAATTCATATAGTTTAAATTTATTATTATTATTAATCTAATGTCTATTAATAAAATAATGATTTATAAAATTTACCTTATTTTATAAAATTCTCATTCCTATGATAAATTTATACTACGCTTATTTCGGACATAATATCTATAAAATTATTGACTTTTTTCGTTTTTTTAAGGACTTTTTAATTATAACCTTATACATATGAATTTGGAATAATTTGTAATAAATTGTGATTAAAAAAGTTTCTTTCAGGATTCATTTCTAAAAATTTATAGTTTTATAAATTATAGGAAGCTCTATAATGTAAGAATGAATATTTCATTCTATTCATTATGAAAAAAAATAATATAAAATAATTAGTTCATTAATTGCAAGATTAATATAGCTTAGTATATAAAATGAATCAATAACAAACAGAAAATATAGCATGATAAAATATATTAATAATCTCTATAAGAGAGAAAAAAGATAAAAGAACAAAACACTTATTAAATAATTTTATAAAATTATATGATTAATAAATACATCTAAAAATTATTTAAAGTACTAAAAATATTTTTCTATGTATATTTCAATAATATAAGCTTTTTTGGCATTAAAAATAATTGTATACAAAGACAAATCTACATATTGCAAAAATTTAAATAAATGTAAAATATAATATATTTAAAGATAAATCATTAAAAATATTAAAAACTATACATTAATAACAGTAATAATAATAACAAAAACAACAATAATAATGTTGTTATAATGACAAATAAATATTTTAATTCAATAAAAAATAAAATTATAAAAAGAGAATGAATAATTCATTAGTATTTTACATAAACTTTAATTGTTGAAAATTTAATCCTCATAAAGTTAATAAAGTATTTTCAAGTGAAAAAGATATAATTGTGATTAAATTTATTAATATGACTAGATACAGATTTAATTATTACAATATTAAAATATAATATTATCTTACGTATTACAAAAAATAATTATAAAAGAGCATGTAAAATAATGTTTTCAATATTTAAGAAAAATTGTGTAATTATGAAGCTTCTGGAATTAAAATTTCTTAGGCTAAATTTATTACGTCTCATAGAGACATCATTAGATCTGTTGAGTGACTATACATTTTGTACATAAAATAAATGTTTATAGGTTTTCTGAATACAAAAATATTATTTGAAAGTTATATAATTGCGTAAATAATAATTATATTAATTATAACAGTTTCAGTTTTAGATATAATTCTACTCACATATATCCAAATAAATTTTTATAGCAAATTATTTTAATTCAATTGTTTAAGCTGAGTATTATTCATTTGAAATTTATTTTCAAATATATTTCAACTAATTTATGCAATTCAAGATTTTTTATTATATATATTATAGACACGTATTCTACTAATATATATCCGACAATATCTTTTACAATTTAAGCTTAATCAATTTTAATTATTCTACTTATTTACATCTAATTTTCGTGAACAACTAATCTAAACATTAAAAAAAAATAGTTTTTAATGAAAATTATTCCAAAAACATTTTTAAAATCAATAGATTTTTTAATTATTGAATATTTTATTTTATATAAATAACTATGGCAACGTAAATCAATATATTTATATACGCAATACCTTAATTATTTGTTATAATAATCCATAGATATTACTTAATCTTTTGTATATTATTAAAAAAATTATAAAAAAAATTATTAATAGGCTAAAAATGAAATACTTACGATCAAGATCACGATCACCATAGCGAGGAATGGTCGGGCCTCGGTCGCGATCGCGATCCGATGCAAATGATTCTGAGGGAGATCCGAAACGGGCTACGTCGAACTTCTCCCCGGCATCCATTGCAAATACCTTTTCCATCTCCTCATCGAGCTCTTGTACCGTTTCCGTGCCATGTCCATCATTCTAGTAAAAAAAGCACTTTCACGCTTTCTTAAATTGTATGGATGTAGTTCTTGATGTATACGTATATATATATACATTTATTTGTGAAAATAAATACTTATTATTATGTAAATCACATCAAATACTATATAATAAATTAATACCATCAATTAAAATTGAAATGTATTATTCAACCATATATTAACTATTATTACTTATTATATCTAATAAAGGTAATTTTTTCTTTATTTATGTATAAATTTTGTCACAATATAAATAATAAGTATATTTATAATTTTTGTCCGGTAATAATAATAATAATAATAATAATAATAATAATAATTTAATATTTATACATATAAGAATTATAATGTTGATGCTAATGATGAGAAAAATAAAATTAAAACAAGCAACATAAACTACATGTATCATTATATGTAAAAAAAAAAAAATGTTTTATAAACTAAAAAAAAGCTGGGCTGAGCTATATAAAAAGTTAAATCAGAATATCTACAAAATATTTAATAATAATATAATAAAAAATTGAACGAAATTAATAAATAAAAAACTGATGCAGCCCGGAAGCGGAAATGGCCCGTAACTGTTTATTATTATAGCAACTTATATACAAAAGTTGAGAGGGTCAGAATGAGATAAAATTGAGGTAGAGTACACGGGTCGATGCAACAGTGGTTGCGGTAGCGCGTGTCCTTGAACTTAAGCTTGCGGTCCATTTTGAAAGATTATGCGTTAGCACTGTGTAGCATCGCTACCACCGAGTGGCAAACTTCGACTCAGCATTCGTTTCTCATTATATATATTATACATATATATTCTTATTATATACTTATATATTATATATATATAGATGTGTATATACCTATCAAAATCGTATTTCGTATGCATGCATGCTTACATATACCTGTTAGAAAAAGAAAAGTTAAGCAGTTGCACAATAATTTCTTAATTAACCTTTAATTACGTATTATTTTATAATTTTATCTACTTAAATCATCTTTTAACATTTTCATATATAGTAATAAATTAAAATTCACAAAACTGCATTTCATAGTTATAATATTCATTGTAGATTTACATTTGCATATTTTATTTAAAAAGATAATTTGATGAATAACAATTTGTTTTAAAAATGTGTATTAAAGAAAGAATAACAATTCTATTAGCTCCTAAATTTATAAATTAGATTTAATAAATTTTATAAATTTATTTAAACAAGAAACCTAAAATTTAAATGATAAGTAAGCTATCGATTAAACATGTCTAAATTAAAAATAATTGATATTGTTCGATTGATTGGTAAGATACTATATATACAAGAGATGCAATACATTGGTTACGTAGTAAGAGTTCAAAAAAGTATTAAAATAATTATTATATTTTCTAATTATAAATTATTATATCATTTTAGAATAATACAGCTTAATAATTTAAAAAATACTAATTAAGCAATATCATTAAATATAAAATAAATTTAATGTACCTATTCATTTCATTAGTGTAATTTTAAAAACTACATATATATATATAATTTTAATCTTATAAAAGAAGTTATTCATAAGTATATAGAACTTTTTCATAAAACATTCTGTATATTACATTAAAAATTGATCCAATGATAGAAATGACTAATATTATATTGAAATCTAAACATTTATTCATAATATTTTTCTTTACATATATTATTGATATACAATTTGCTGATAATATAAAAATTAACATTAATTGTTAAATTTTAATTATAATTATCTATTATTATATTTATATACTTATAAAGATAACTATATAAGTATTTTGATATGTATATGTATACTGTGTATATATGTGTGTATATATAGTACTTAAATAATAAAATATTATTTATGTTAATATTATAATTAGTGCTTTAAAAAATTAATTTAAAAAAATGGGAATAAATTAAATAAAAGTAATTAACAATTTTCGCTTAATTTAGAAATTAAATCCTTTCTTATTCTAATAGATGCTATCACAAAAAATATTATTAATATTATTAATAAAATAATATTATTAAAGTAAATTTGATAATATTATTAATATATATGATGTAAGGTAATTACAATAATATTAAAACAATAGAAATAAAATAATCTGCAAATACTTAGTTCTCATTTTATTATCATAGTATAGTGGCTTTTTTCAAGACTTTATTTTACCAACAGATTTATGCTTAAGAAAAAATCATAAAATGATCGATTTTCCTATTAGTGTTTTTTAGGCAGTAACGGGTGGAAAGAAATCAATCGCCAACTAGCTGACATATTTATAAGTAGTGCCTGTAGTCATCTATGTTGGTGAAACTCGAAGAGGTAAATATGCTCGGAAGTAGTGGGGGTAGCTCATTGATTTTCTCAAAGTAAAGTCCATTTTAAGCAAAGGGAACTCCAAGGTGAGAAATGCATGGTTTTTCTACCCTTTACTCGATAGCCTTACGCTAATACG
Organism: Ceratosolen fusciceps; assembly: GCA_018883505.1. Taxonomy (NCBI): domain Eukaryota; kingdom Metazoa; phylum Arthropoda; class Insecta; order Hymenoptera; family Agaonidae; genus Ceratosolen; species Ceratosolen fusciceps. Next base: position 15,906,991 of record RCIC01000003.1, on the reverse strand, counting down.
GGTATTAGCTACTGATATTAATGCCGATAATAGACCATTGCTTTTTCATTCTCCCACAATATGTTAATTTTTCTCATTATTCTATGGATTATGTAATTAACGAAATGCAATAATTTCCTAACATGGACCGTCCGATCATGATTTTTCTCTAAAATTTATAAGATTCCCATCCAATATTTTTTTATATGCGTTAGTTTTATGAGAAATTTCACTTAAAAATAAGCATTTCATAATAATATGCTTTTCCTCTTTTAATCTTTTCTTAACATCAAAATATTAAAAAAAACATTATTTAATTTTGTTTTAATGCTTAAGTATCATGCATATATACATATATGTATAATATTTGAATATAAAAATAAATAATTTTTTTTAAATTTGTTGATATTCTTTTTAATTATTAATAATATATAAAGTTAAAAATCGTTGTCGAATTATGCGAATCATTTTTATACTTTTACTTTACTGTTGAAAGAATAAAATTGTTATTATTAAATTAAATTTAAACTCAAAAAGTTAAATTAATTTTATAATAGAAATTTTAATCAATAGCATAGTCATTATTATATTAACCAATATCCGCTACATTACAATGTTTAAATAATTGATTTAATACTTAAAATTTTAATTAATTGAAAAACTAATAGTTGAGGTAAATATAAAATATAAAAACGGTCATTGATTAAATTCAATGAATAATATTGGTGATGTAAATTGTATTTAATTGAAACTTTTCATTGTTATATAACAATAATAATTATAACTTACAGTTTATTTAAGTAGAGAAAGAAATGAACTTTCCTATCGAGTTATTTTCACATTATAATTTCTCAAATTGTTCACTTCACATAAGAATATTAACTGAATTATACGTTCCCGCCAAGATTCAATTAAAAAAACATGGTATACCCAGATTCAGCCACCCTCTCAGAATTACATATGCGAATGATTTTTATAACGTATTTTTACATACTATGATTGATACCAATACATATGAAAAACACGTGAAATTGATGAAACAATCCCTTCAAGGAAATTAAATTTATTATAATATGTAAATAATATTCATCAAAATATGAAGAATAAATATAATTTGTAAGGTATAAAATTACGGTATATATAAGTAAAATCTTACTATTTCAACTATTTATTGTATTTTCATTGCAATTGAAGCATTTTTATAAATAAATAACTTTATAATAACGCTAGAACTTGATAGCTAATACCTAATATAACTTCTTAATATCTTCTAAATATTATAACTAATCTTGAAATTAATTTAGAGTCAAGAAAATTGATGTAAACTGAATATGAATAAAAAATTTCGATTTAAAGAATTAAAGTTTATTTAATTTTTTTTTTAAAGCATATTAATAATTTTTTTACTAACTAAGATGATATTGAACAAACGTAAAGGATTTAAAATACGATGAATAAATCAATTAATGTATGCATGTATGCGTGCGTGATTGTGATAGAGTGTCTATTAATGTATGATGTGCACAATATTTGAAAATAGAGAGATGCAGGCAGTATGTTTGGTCATGCTGAAAAGGATCACGTTTATCACGGGTGAATTTACGGTAGCAGATGTCGCGAGACCACGGCTCCTGATCACTGACAATTATCTTTTCTAATAACGAACTACACTGTTACTTCCGGGCAGCATTCGAACATAAGTCGCTGGTGGCCTGCGCAAGCCCTCGACCATGTCATCCCATGACAAACTCCGAGAGGGGGGGGGGAAGAAAGAGACAGACAGACAGACAAACTGACAGGCAAAAAGGACAAAGTTGATGATAGAGAATGAAGAACGGAGTATACTGTGGACTCTGGATGCGCCGGCGCCACTGATTCTCGGTTCTCCCACCTTTGTGATCACCCTAGAGGGGGAAACCAGAACGTCACCCGCTCCAGAACCGTTTTTGGAGATAGGAAGGACAAACTTATTTCTCCGAGTAAGCCAATAGATAATACATATTTATTGACTTTATGTTTTTATTAATTCACTTTCTTTTTAAAATTTTAGATAGATAACCTGCTAATTTCAATCATACTTTATTTTTATTTTATTATGAAGATATTCAAAGGATAACAAATTATTATAGGCAAAAAAATCAATGATTACCGGCAGCTAATAAGTAGTAGACAGAATCGTTCATGAGCAAATCAGATAAGTCGACTAAAAAGTGTTTCAATTTCCAATACTGATCAATTTTAATTTTATAGTATAAATACAAATAATCTTATAATTAAAATCGTTTTAGTTTCCATTAAGTTAATAATATAGAGAATTATATCAATTTTTTGTTTTTTTTTTTTATGTTAAAAAGTTTAATTATATATATTCAAATATATAGAATTATATATATTAAGAATTATAAAGAAATTCTTAAATATTATTATTGTAAAAAATATTGTACTACAAGATTTAATATTTCTTATTGAAGTTTTATAAAACTAATTATTATTTTATTAATAAAATATTAAAATTTTTATTATAATAATGCTTATAATTATAATTATTTATTTGACTATAGTATTTCATTCATTATAAACATTAAAATTATTACCTAATTGTATGTCTGTTATATTTAAATGTTAATGTTATATTTACATTATATATAACACCCTTTTTAGAATTGGAAAATTTTAACATCCAAAAACTTGTTTTTCTCCCTATTTGAATAAAATGTTAAATTTTTTGTATAACTATGATCTGTTTCAATACGAAAAAAATAATACTTTTTAAAGTAATTTAAAATAATTTTTTTTTTAAATAATAATTTAAAGTAACTACAATTTATGATCATTTATAATTTATTAATTAAATATAGATTTAAGTTTTGTATACTTTCTAAATGTGACATTTATTTAAGATATAAATTAATTAATTTTAAAATTTGGATGTACAATAAATTTAATTTGTAATTTTACGAAGAAACTGAAAATATAATGAACTATGTTTTTATGTAAAAACATGATTAATATTATAATATTTCTAATAAGTAAAAAATATATAAAGATAAATTCATTTTAATAATTTTCATAGAGAATAGTTTGCTATTAGCTCGATAGAATTTATCTGTACTAACTTAGATACCGCATTAAGATATGTTAAATACTATTATTTTATTTAAGATGTATTTACCATTTCTTTAATTGTTTCTTAAATATAATATTCTTTTTTAATAATTATATTACTTAAATATAGTGTATTTCTCATAAAACATTTTAAATTATAAATTACATTTCAGTCAAATTTAAAAGGATTTATATTGAAACTATTATTTCTTTCTTGCAATGACTTACTTAATATTAGTTGAAATCTTTTAACTAGTAATCTTTGAAAACAATATCTTTAGAGGTTTAAATACAAATTCCCTCATCTTGATCTTAAGTATTATGTGTTTTTATAAATATTAAGTATTCAATTTATATTCTCAAATATTTTAATTTTAAATTACTATCACTAATAAAGTTAAATATATTCATAATATTGGATAACTGTGACAACGTATAATTTGTTAAAAATATGTTTTAAAATGTTATACATTCTAAATATAATTTAAATTATCATTAAATAAAAATAAAAATAAAATATTTTTTTAATTTTTACGTAATATAAAATAAGAATATATAAATGAAAGATAAATTAAAAAAGGTATTTTATATAATATATACCTTTAGTAATAATTAATTAAATACTAAACATAATTTTGCTAGTGCGAAAACATTAATCCCATTATTTGAAATACATAGTTTACGCATATTGATTTATAACTCAAATATATTTTTTAAATATATAAAAATTTTATATAGATGCACGCACGCACACATATACATAACATACATATGAAATACATTTAACAATACTTATAATTTATATTTATGGAAACGAATGTTGAATATTTTGATTAGTTCATGAAGCAGCGATAACGAGACCAATATGATTGTCAATGCTTGTGCACTATTCCATGTGATCCCATGTCACCAATAAATATTCTTCGTATTCACTGACGCAGGTAATAAAATAAAAATGAAATTAATAAAATTCATTATCAACATTACTATAAACATCGTTCAGACTATCGAGAAACACTTAACACTATTCAAGTGAAAATACATGATGGTCAGAAAATGGATGTCAGTAGAGATAACATTTTGAGAGAGAGACAAATGAAAAGAAAGGTATTAACTAATCTAGTACATGCTTGAGGTGATAGAATACGAATGAGAATAAATAATAATTTCGAAATAATAAAAAATAATGTTAATAATAAATATAATTTCTTGAATAGAGTAAATACACAAAATAAGTATTAAAATAAGAGATTTTAAAAACAAATAATAAAATTTTTAATCTTATTTAATGCAGATATTTTTCAATATTAATATTTTTAATTTGTAGTATTAATAACAAAATAGAAAAATTTTATTAATATTGTAAATCATGATCAACCCTAAATGTTTAATACGAATTACATTGTTAATATTGCATACTGAAATTTTTTCAAGGAAAGATTTTATACATAATAATACGAATTTATGCAATATTTTTACTGTGTTGATTGTTGTTTCATTTAATTCAGAATTAAAATAAATTAAATTGTACGTGTATATTTTATATAATTATATTTTAATAATTTAAAAATTAAAATTTTTTATATAAAGCAAATTATAATTTAGTAAATAAAAATGATTTTAATAAAACATACTATCACGATATTCATTATAATTTAAAATTTTTTTTATATATTAAATGGATCACGATCATTATTTTTTCTAAAAAGAAAAAATGATAATAAATGAATAATAATATTACTCCTTATTTAAAATATTTAGAGTATGTAACAATCAGTAATATCGATTAATTTAGATTTACTAACTCATTTGTAGAAGTTTCATATTTCTAAAAACGCAGTAAAAATAAAATAATTATTAATAAAAAGATTTAGCCTATGATATTTAATATTTATACTACAGTACATTTATGACATGCAAATAGATGATTTTAATTTTTCATATAAAAATCTAAACAATTTTTTCTCCCTATTTATCTCTGCTTTTCTCAATATTTTAATCTCTCTCTGAACAAAATAAGAGGCACAAGTGTCACGTATCTATGAAAATGTCTAAACTTTATTTTATGGAATGAATTTGGCATGAAATTTTATATTAAAACTATAACAATTTCATACAATTAAAGTCAATCTATGTACTATGTACAGCACCTCATAAGCTTTAAAAAAAAAACAAAATGGAATGTATGCTTAGTATTTTTTGTATAACTATATTATTTCTTATTATCTATTATTCAATTTTTTTCTTGTAATATATATATTTAATTATAGAATAAATTATAAATAACATTTTTAGAATATCGTTATTATTGGAAATGTAACACTAAAATAAGATAAAAATATAAAGAAACGAAAAAACTTTATTTTTCGTAAATATTTCCCAAGTATGATTTTCATTTACAATATAAAATTATATAAATAAAAGTTGAAGAAATTATCTTTAGATTCATTTACTCCTATTTTTAGCTTTAAATAAATTAATAAATAAATTAATATATTTTTTATAGGAATATTTGATTTTTAAATAAATTTTCAGAAATACATCGTACATACACATATTGTATACAAATAACAAAAATGTATACGTACAATGTTAATGATAGATTTGAAGCTTTCATGATCATTTGAGTTAGTTGTGATGATATTTCGGGATTCTTTCGGATATGATTTGTTAGTACTCGATATTTCGTGAACATTGTAGTTTGCTTCTTCAGGACAGACCTGAAACAATTTTAATGCAGGTTTTGTACATGGAAAACACGGGTTAAATTTTTTATAAAAAATACTAAATTCTTTTTCCATATACATTGTTACATTTTGTGATTCGGATATTTAAAATTTATTAAAATTTATTTTCAATAAAATATTGTGAATTTATTAATTTTTAATTATTTTTTTTTAATTTATTTAAAGTTATAATTTAAGTTATATAACTAAACAATAAAAAGTATAATTAAAAAATTTCCTGAATTTAAACTCGTATAAAAACATCATAGGGTAATATTTTTTTTAACCGTACATATATCAAATATAATTGACAATATATCACTTATACAAAAAATGATATAGGTAAGACAATTAATACACACATATCGCATATGAATAATCAATGACAATTAATAACACTTATATCGATAAATAAATGAAAATAAAAGAATTTTCCTTCTGTCGTTGAGATTTAATAATAAATAAATTATATTGATTTGTAATTCAGTATACCAAGTTTAATATAGAAATTTACTATGCATATAAAAAAAAATTTCCTTAATTGAAAACTGCAGTATAACTTTCAGAACTAAATATAAATTAAGTATTCAATTAATGTACTGCACAGTTAAACATTATTATCTTATATCTTCTAGTATATAGTAAATCTTCATTCCTAATTGCAATTCTCTCTCTCTCACTCTCTCTCTCTCTATATATATATTTGATAATGATAATGATAATGATAATAATAATAATAATAATAATAATAATAATAATAATAATAATAATAATAATAATAATAATAATAATAATAATAATAATAATAATAATAATAATAGGTCAAACCATATAAAACATGAATTCTTCAATAAAAAAAATATATATATGTATTTATTTTGGATGTATATTTTATTCAATGGATTCCATTGAAATTTTTATTTAATATTTTGTACTAAAAAATCACTCATATGGTTAAAGAAAATATTTGCAGTTGATATAAATAAAAAAAAAAACGATTTTATGTAAATTTAAAATTTCAACGCTTATTTTTGAGAAATGAAGATGATTTCAATTGAATATAATCAATTATTACTCAAATATTTTATTGGAACAAACAAGATGATCTTTCTAGATAATATTATTTAATTATTGAAATATAAATATATTAATATATCTATCTTTAAAACTGAAATTTAAATTAAAAAATAATAAAAATATTGTTATAATAAGTAACACTTTCAAATAGTTGTAAAAAAATAAAAATTTGTTGGCTTGAATATAATACAACGAAAAACAATTACTAAGTAAATATCAAAGATTACCTTAGCATAATGAGTTGCTGATCATATAAATTTTAGGAAATGAAAATATTTTGAATTCTTACTTTTGTTAGGAATATAATTCCTTTAAAGAAATCTGGGAAAGAGAAAAACGCAATTGAGTATTTTATTTCATACGCAAAAATAATTTTTCCATTCATTTCTTATGCCTCCTTCTTATATATCTATTTCTTTTATATTATATTATTAATAGAAGTGTTATAAATATAATTAGTAAATGAAAGCACTTAAATCTTTGTATAGACAATTTTTATTCATGTTTATAAATAGAAGTAAAATATTGGTTTATAAAAAATAGTTTTATTTTTAAAATACAGAATTTTGCTATTAATTGAATAATAAATAGCTATTAGAAATATTTAAAATTTTAAAATAAACATTAATTTTTAACTATCTTATTTTATTTGAAATATATGACAATAGTGGAAGACTTTTTAAATTCATAGTTCTTAATAATTCTTTAAATGTGTATTTACAAAACAAACTCAATAAATTTTACTCATAATCAGCTTTTAAAAAAAGTTTCGCACACATAAATGCGTTTTAAATTCGAATGTAATCTTAATGATATAAAACAAAAATTTTTATAATATAAAAAATTTTAGATAAATCTATATTTTTAATAACTATTTCATGGATAGTTATGTTTAGCTTTAATCGGTAAACTGACTTATATTTAGAACAAAAGATGAAATAGGCATATAAAAAATATAAATAAAATATTATATTATATGCAGATTAAATATTGTGAATAAAACTAATGTTTAATACATTAATTATTGCATTTGATTACTTACTATTAAGTATAAAATATTTTTATTTTGTAAGAAAATTTTAACAAAATCCGATTAATAGTGGAATAAAAAAAAAACTCATTAAACCGAAAGCATTAAAAAAAAAATAATCTTACAAAAAATAATATTAAAAAATTTACAATTTCATTTCAAAAATATCAACTGAAAAAAATGTTTAAAGACGTAAGATTTATGAATAACAAATAAAATTCGCGCGAAAAAAATTGATATATTTTTTAAAGATTCAATTCCAAGATTGTATTCACAATTTAATAAATAACAAAGAATATTATTAGGTGAGATATTCGATAAAGCAATTATAATTTCAGATTTTTAATATGAGGTAAGGATATGGTGATTATTAAATATTAATAAAAGATTTTTTGTAGTATTTCTGTAAGTATTCATTCATTTATGTAAAATAGGTTTGATTATTTCATTACATAAAATATACGAAATATTGTATTAGAAATATAAAAGTAATATAATATTGTTATTATACAAGAAAATCTCAATATAACTTAATTTTCTAGTCATTACTAAATTATTAAAAAAAAATTCATGAAATTCCATCAATTCGGATATTACTAATATTTATTTAAATAATCTCTTGTAATGTTATCATTTTTAATCGAAATTCTAAGCTTTTTGGTTTACGTTTGTACAATAATTAAACACCAATTACATATGAATCTTACATATATATTATTCAAATGTATTGTAACAAAAATCAATTATTAAATATCTTTTTAAAAATAAAAATTTACAATGTTTTATAAAATAATAATAATTTAAGGTTTAAGCTTTTATTAGGAACACATATTTTTATTAAAAAAATTAATATTTTTATAATTATTAAAATATTTAAGAATCGAATGATGTATTTATTGTAATTTCTAAAATACTATAAAATAAGAATTATAAAACAATATTGTAGATCAAAAGTACATAAAAAATCACATATGACTTTTGGGGATCCTGTAGGCATGGACTACCGAACAGGATCGGAGAAGCTTGCTCCGGAAAATTTCATTCGAGAGAAAATATTCTTTAAGTCTTTGCTAGTGCTTCGACTCTAGATAAGTCGAAAAGAAGCAAGAGTCGGATTTCCGATTTTAGTATTATATTTGAATACGGACTGCGGAAAAATAAAAAAAATAGTCGTGGTGCATGTGGTAGTGGAATACACTACACAGCATCCTCAGTGAGAAAACACCGTGGTTTCCTTGGGAGTAGACTGATCCTCCGTCGGTCGATCTAAAATCACGACGGTGATCGTCACATGGCGATCCAAGGTAGTCTACGATACGTTACGGACTACGGTCAGACGCGGCGTCTCGACAAACGACATCCCCGGGTAACAACGTCTAATTATAAGGTAATTGTGTGAACGCTTCCGTGCATGGCGCGAAATCTATGTACGTGAGTAGTTTTAATATTGGAATAATGTACAACGCGTGGAAATACGGCTTTTATCCTTTTTATTGGTGGATAAGGGTTTCCATACATTGCGGCAATTAACAATAAAGTAATTTGTTAAAAGTAAAACATTGTGTGTAATCCTTTTCCTCTCTTTTCCTTACATCCTCCTTCAAAATTAATTTATATTGAGCTCGCCATACTAAAGTAATTAGTAAAAGTCAAAGTCAAAAGACAAATTCATATATAGAAAAAAAATATTTTTATTATTTGCGTTTATTGTGTTTTATTTAAAAATAAAAAATAATGTAACATACTCATAATAAAAATATATTATAACACTCAGAAATACACAACCTATTTTTATCGTATCTATCAAGGAATCTTTATTCTATTACATTTGTTGTAAAAAGCTTGTATTTCATGAATCAATTTTTTATTGTTTTTCATTAACTGTGACTTCATATATTAGGTTACAAGACAACTAATCTATAAAATACAATCTTTAAGAAAATATATGTAATGTGTATGAATATTATATAACAATTTGAAATATTATATTTAAAAAAAAAAGATTTATCAAACTTTTTTAAATCAATTGCTATTATTTATAATAAATAAAATTATTGGTCAAGTAAATTGCTAGTTATTTTAACTATTATCGTTTTACTATTATGTTATTTATCTTTTTATTTTTTTTATATAAAAAAAAAATCCAAAATATTTTATACAATTGCAACTGTTCACTTTTCAGTGGAATTTTTATTTATTCTAATTAGGCTTAATTTTATGTAAACATTAAAAATATAAATATTTTGAAAAATAAGACATTTATAAGTATTATTTAATTGTAAATAGTATTTTTTTAAATTTAAATTTATATTTATCAATAGGAATTTCACCTTACATATCAAGAAAAAAAAATTTATTCTGTTAACTTTATTTTTTTAATTACAATTATACATTGCATATATTATATTTATTGAAAAACATTGATTAGAAAGATTATTATAAATAATATTTAATGTATTTAATATTAATTATATATTCTTTTCGTAGCAAATATAGTTCATAAGTCATTAATTTTCTATAACATAAATTACACAGTTCGATATTTGAAATTCATTTTTCAAAAATTTCAAATAGAATATTTTCATAATAATTTTATATATTTAATACTAAAAATTTTAAGGAAAAATAATTATATAAAATAATCATTTTTATAAGTATATAAAGATTATTTATAAAATTTTCTCCTATAAACAAATTTTCTAAAATAAAATAATTATCGATTAAAATAAAATTAACATTAAAGAAAATATAATATTCTTTTAAATAGTATTTATAAATAATATACAGATATCTATGAATCAATATTTTAGCCGTTTTATTAAATTAGGGAGAAGCTACATTGTAAAGTATAGTAGCATAGAAATTTGTGATGATTTCGATATTAATAAAACATACAAGAATTATGCAAGCGTCCATATTGAAGAATAATTATTCAAAACTATATAGATTATTAATTTTTGAATTTAGCACGTTTCATAAATAACATTCTTGTATGACTTACATTATATAAATAATGAAGGCTTAAAATTTCATTTACATCTGTATCTATATTTATCATTCCTAATTCACACGGGTTATTAAAAAGGTATGAAAACACTTATATTAATGTTTCACCCGATAAAGTACATGATATCGCAACTTCCATTCTTCACGTATATCACGAGACCTACGCCTCGAATTTAACTGCAGTCACTCTGGTTATCTTAGCACAACTAGGCTTATAAAACACGATTGACAGTAGTCTTGTAATCAACTTTACAGGATGGCTTCCTGTCTTGCGTAAGTATATGCTTGATGTTCGTGATTTTGAACACGTCAATAGATTATCTCATTTTCACATGAATGTTTCAACGGACAGAGAAAAACTTTAAAAAAAAATTTATTTTAATCAATTTATCGTTTAATTTAATTTTTTTGGTTAAATATAAAAATTTTAAAATACTTAATTCGTTTTGAATATTTCTGCATATTAATTGATTTATTTATTTACAAATATTTATGTTTTATAAATATCTAATCAATTTCATAAAAAATTAGCTATATTCATTATATATATATTCTTTAAATCAGCAATAACTTATACTATCATTTTTCATTTGACGAATATTTAATTTTTAATAAATATTCTTATTAATATTGCTTATAAAATAAAAGATACCAATTTCACATATACATATTATTTAGTAAAAAAAAATTACTGTATATATTGATATGTATGATACTAATAAATTAATATGTTTAGTGCTTCTTAAACAACGGAATTTTTTTAAAATAAAATTTTAAAAATATATATTTTTTTAAATACAACTTTGAGAATTTTCTTTTTTGATAATACCTACAAATTGAATTACTCACATGTAGAGAAATATGATTTATAATATGAAATTAATTTTTAAATTTATATACTTCAATTTATATTATATTTGTAGAATAATACGATTGTAAAATTTCTGGATAAATCGTTATTTACACATTATTTAAATCTATAGTTATAATAGTTTAAGAAGAAAATTGAAGTATATAAAATGTCAAAGGATAATTAGTTAATATATTTATGCATTTTATGATTATTTGAAAAACAAGCTTCTAACACTTATTTCAAATACTTCTATTTCCCGTAAATGTTTCAAAAGATTCGATATCCTTATCATTATTTAATTTTGTATATATAAATAAAACAGAATCATTAACGTTAATATTATAAAAGCATAATTTACAAGTTAAACAAATTGCCTGCTTACTTGGAATAAGTTTAAGTAACTTTTATCGTGTAAACTAATTAAAATGATTAATTTTAACATATTATTTGTTTTAATATAAAATATTATCTAACTTTTAAAATCTGGTACATTAATTAAACGTTAACACAATAAAAGAAAAATATGCTCGAATATGTGAACAAACAATTAAATGTGATTCAGTCGCTTTTAGTATGATTGATTTTTTATCTTCATTATATTTTAATTATAATAATATGACCGTTATTTCGCCTCTGAAATAGAAATTGCTTTTATTGGCACTTGTCAAAGTTTAAGAAGGTTGAAGTAAGCTGTAATCTTCATTTATATCGCTTATAAATTAATTCATCAATTATATGTACTGAAGAACTTATTTTGAACTTAAATTTAAGAAAATATATGTTTTAGCAATAGTTTCAGTATTGTTAAGGAATATTAATCACATTAATTAAACATTTATGTTCATGATAATTGCATTAAAGTTATGAAGTGTTCGTCCCTTCTCTAATGTTTAAAAAAACCATTATATATTACAAATGTAATAATGTTATGGAAGAATGTAAGATGTTCTTGAATTGTAAAAATGGTGGAGAACAAGAATCGATGTTGAAATAGTTAGCTCGACCTCGCAGACCGATTGACCTGATTGTCGGGATATACAGACTCAAGTCAATAACCACTTAACATTGCCTGCATACAGTCCTGAAAAAGAGTAGTTGTTATGTACATACTTTGTTCACCCTATTGAGCGTGTATGCTCCTCTATCCCCACCAGTGGTCCTTTGATCTCATTGTTATGCGAAAGAAGAATACCGTTTGGAGGCCTTTTTCTCGCATTTTTTTAGTTGAAAACTTAAGCGACTGAATCATTAATTGCTATTATAAGAATCAATTTACATTTTTACACAATAATAATATTGTATTATTATTTATTTATTTCTTTATTTATTATTATTATTATTGCTGCTGTTATTATTATTCTTATTTATTATTTATTATTATTTAGTTAAAGTTATTTTAACTTCAGATAATTACTAGTATAGATAATTTACAAATATTGCATTCAACTACAAAAACATTATTGACTATATAGATTAATATAGTTACGAGCCATTTAAAAGAAATTGATCACTGATTAATATCAATAATAATATCAGTTTATAATTTTAATATGTATTAATAAAGTTACAAAAATTAATTTTATGGATAAAATTTAATCAAAATTTGTAATAATAAAATTCATCAAAAATTGAAAACAATATATAAGCTAATAAAATTTCTTTAATTTTTAAAAATATTAATTATAATCAACAATTGTATTAATTTACTGATAAAAATTTTAGATGGTAAATTTCAACATTTCAAATAATATAAATTTTTAAAGATTTTATTTCATTTTCTAATTATTCTGTAAACAGCAAAATATTGATTATACTTCAGTTATAAATTATTTACTTTATAAATTATAAAATATAGTTACTCATAAAATTTATAAATTAAGTTAGCAACAAAAGTTTTTGTACTAAGGTTTTATTTTTTATAATCGATAAAATATAGTAAAAGTAAGTATTATCGTAGATTATTATCGTAGATTATTATATGCCTAGAATTTGTCGAAATAAGAAATTAATTTTAGGATATTCTGCTTAGTCCGGATATGTCAAATATTTTTATAATCTATGTAAAATTTGGAATTGAAATTTTGGTTTGCTAGAAAAGAGACGGGTCTACTATAAATTGTTTAATAAAATAAATCTGTTAAAGAAATCTTAAGAAATGCATTATGATAGAACAACATTATCGTAGAAATAATTAAATGAATAAAAAAATTCTATCTCACCGCTATTCTTTGACCGAATCCGAGAAAGGAAATTTTTCGTTTGTTGGCGGATGTCGTTCGCTTATCAGCTTTGCCGGCCATCGTGAACTTTTTATCAACAACTCTAGTTTACGGACTGATCTTTTTTCTAGGTGCCCGTCCGATCCTCAGCTGAGACGGCGATGTCCACATGTGGAGGAGTCGCTCCGATGGCAGCTCCGTCGTCCTGCTGATTGCTAAAAATACAAAAAAAATATCTTCTTAATCTTAATTCTGGTTCGTAAAAATCATTTACATTGCCAATTTTAAAAAGTTGTTTGTAATTTCTATAAATTTCACTAATTTCTACAAACAATTAATAAAAAATAATTTATAAGTATTAGTTTTAGATAATTGAAACGTTATAATTTTAATTAGTTCATTAAAAATTGCTTTGTTTCTTATGTTCATTGTTTTTTCTTATGTTCTTATGTGAATTAGTTATTGGTAATTATAGGTAGTATTATATTTCTAATAGTATAATATTTCTAATTACGTAATGAAAATCCAATAATTGATTACTTGAATGATTACCTCAATAGAAATTATATCTCCACCGATAAAATAATTAATGAATATTAAAATACAAGATTGTTAATTCAATAATTACAACAAATTTAATATATTCCTTTATACGGAAAATTACAATTCTATATTCTTATTGACCTTTATAACATATATTTTTCAATAATAATTTTAATTTTAAAAACTATTTAATTGAAATTTTAATCTTGAATACAAATACTAAATCAATTCATGAATCCTCGAATTTATTATTCAACGTTCAATAAAACTGAATGCGCATTAAATACCTTATAAATTATATCATACTACCCTATAGAATATTAACAAATTGTCATGAATTAACTAAAAAATTAATAGATTAAATTGCTATTATTACAGATAGCCAGTTATCAAAAGCTTGTGAGTTTTAATACAATTCATTAAGAACTATAATGATATAGTCATAATTTAAACATTGAAAGTATCATTCATGGAAGTATGTGTACAAAGTTTTTACGATTTTTATCTTTACTGAAATTGGCATATTTTTTTTTTGATACTATTAACTATAGTTTTTATATACCTAATATAAAGGTTGTTTAAGAAACATGGATATCATTTGTTGATTTAATTTTAATCAACAACATTATTAACATTAAGCAAAAATAACTTAATCTCTGAGATCGTATTTATTTAAATAAAATAAAATCGAATTCAAATATTAGTAATTTAATAATAAAAACAAAATTTGACGTAGATTAAAACGAATAATTTTATTACATTTAAAATAATATCCTAGTTAATATTTTTAATTTTATTATCTTAATTGTATTTTATACGTGTACATATATTTCATCTGTATGAAAAATCAAAGCCATTATTAATTTTGTTAATTTATATATTATTATTATAGAAATAATATGTGACTATTTTTTATTCTCTTTTAAGGTCAATACAAACAAAAAATATAAAATTAAATAAAATAAAACAATACAGATAAATAAATACATACTACAGATTAAAAATAAATGTTTAATTTTTACATAATGAGTACACTAATACTAAATGTTATTTATAAAAAATATAAAAGTATCGGAATTCTATAATATATAAATAATTGATAAATTATTTAAAACATTACTATTTTACAAAGATCTCAAACTTAGAAATTAATAATTACATTTTTGAATAATTAAATATAAATATCCTGATAATAATTATATAACATTTCTATATAAATTGAATCAATCATACTTAACATATTATTTAATTATATATTATTATTTATTTATTTTGTTTTGTATAACATATTATTTAATTCTTCATTAAGGGTTCTTATTTATTAAAAAAAAATATACATTTTTTTTCCCGGGAACATTTCATAGCTTTTCATCTAAGATAAAATATATTATGAAAAAATTAGAAAATATATATTTATATATATTTATATATAAATATATATTTATATATTTATATATATATATATATATGAAAAATAAATGTATTTCAAACAAAAAACAAAAATATTTAAAGCGAAATTACTGCGAAAAAGTATAATTGATGTGATTAAATAAATTATTAGAAACAGTATTGCATTAGAATTTTAGAAGAGTAACCAAAGCCGGTCTTTATTTATACTTAAAGAACTTTGTCATAGGGAGAGAAGAGATGTACAAGTAATACGAATAGTTACGTATTTTAATAAAACAGATTTATCCAAATTAAAAATTAAATATATATATATATAATGCTTTTTTTAAAAAAATGCTTATTTGAGAATATATGACATCATGTTTTTTCACATATTTTTCGAAATTTTTAATATAAAAACCTTTAATTATAATTAGAATATTTAAACAAATCGCTGCAGATAAAATAACATTAATTGAATGTATATTCCTTTTTTTTATTATACATTTTTAGTACCATGTATTACATTTATTTGGTTTAATTTTTTTAGAGTAAATAGAAATTACATATATTTAAAAATTTTATTTACTTAATTTCTAATATGTAAATTTAAGTTTTCTTATTCCATTTGTATTTTCACGTATAAAATATTTTATTTTATATGATATATTGTTTATTGAAATTTAAAAAAATTTAAAAACACAATAGGTATAAATTAAAAATATAATTGTGAATACTTTCCTATATTTATTAAGATACATAAATTTCATTATCTTTGCATTATAAATATTTTATTAGAAATATTAAACTTTTAATTTATTAATATTCAATCAATTAGAGTTTATTACGTTAACCTTGTAATTCTGAACTCAAGTGCTTTTTTATCAGAATAATAAACTTGGTCTAGTAATTAACTCTATATTTCAGACATAAATTTTATTTTTGTAGATATCTAGAATAATTTTTTTTTTTGCTATGGTAGTGTGATAAAAACTACTAATGACTTTATAATACGTAAATAAACCATTGAATTGATACATATTTTTTTAATCTTCATTAAAAATGAAACAATTTTTAATTATTTATAAATATAAAAGTGACGGTTTATTTCCAGAAGCCTTAAAATATAGTTGAAAAGCAAATCCTTAACGTTGCCTATTAGGATAATCGATATACAATTAACGTCCATTTCTTTTTCGAATAAAAGTTATGTTTATAAATTTTATAATTATGATTTAAATGCATGTAATTTATTAATGTTTTTATGTAGGAGTGTACTAAATGAAATAAAATGAAGCATATTAACAAAAGTACTACACGAAAGGCAACTTAAATAATAATTAAAGAAAATAGTTTAAAATTTATTTTAATGATGCTATGAATATTTACTAATCAAATATCTCTTACATAAAAGCTTTTTACATATTTAATATATTTTCTATTAATAATCATTATATATTATATCTTATGATTGTAAATAAATCTACGTATGTAGTATAAAAATAAGTAAAATTGTTTTAACTTTTTGTTAGTTTTTTGTTTTTATTTTTAGTACACAAAATTATCAGTGAGATAGTATTACATATTTTTTAAGTAAAATTTAGAAAAAAATTTCACAAAATATTTTTTTTGTTGAATCAAGTATAGATGTACCATGAATTGTTAAAATACTGTTTTCATCCTGTTAGTTAAGTACATTGAATGATTATAATCCTAGTTTTATATAAATATTTGAACTAAAAAATATTGATATATGAATCGATTCTGAATGTATTTTATTAATTTTCTCTAAGGAAAGTGTACTATTCTAAATACTATATAAAAATACATTTCCTTTTTATGTTTAATTACTTAATGAGGTAAATCTAAGTATGCCAATTATTATTATCTGTTGTTTAATTTGTATAGACATCGATTACAGTTATACATATAATAAAATAAATGTTAATGTCCGTTAAAAGTATATAAATTCGGTTAGTAAAATTGAAATTTATCAATATTATTCATAAGTTTCATATATACGTAACTGGACACAAATGCATATGTTATATCGTTGATATTTGTGAACTCGATCTCGCGAACTACTCATAAAAACTGGCAGCAAAATACAAACTGACACACATAGTATATGACGATAACGGCCATTTACGTATATAAACCTTCCAACTATTAAACTTTTTATTACGTTTCTGAGTAGAAACTTTTATAAAGATATAAAGAACCATACTGAATTATTTTGCTTTACAAAAATCATTAGATAATCATTATATTCTAAATATAAAAAAATGTATGAGAACATAGAGGTTAGCTTTTTAAACGTAAAGTTGTGGATAAATAATTGAGAAAAATGATTTTCTAGTAGTTAAAAATTAATTTTCCTGATTATCAGTTTAAATTACAATTTAAAATATTAAAAGTCATTTTTAAGAAAGGTTTTTCAGTGTCTTTATGAATATATATAAATGTTAAATCATAAAGAGAAAAATATTATAATAGACTTAAAAGAAAACTAAAACATTGACAATTCGATAAAAAAATCTTTAGTTGTATGTAAACGAGATTAATTAAAATGTTTATGAATCCAACTAAAGAAAAACAAGCGACACAATTGATTAGCTAAATAATTGAAAAGCTTAGAGTAGGGCAGAACCTTTAATAAGTTTATTCGTCAATAACCAGGCTTCATTATGCTTAGTGGTCAGAAAAATATGGATCGCGCTCAATTCGACAAATAACCAATAGCGCAATATTAACCGACCTGCCTATATAGACGTTCTATAGAATCAAGGGTGAGTATTTAGAAAGATCATTAGTTATAATGGTAAGAGGATAGAACCTGGAATTATTTGCCGGTAAAGAATAAGTGACTCGGCGCCATTATTCGGCAAGCGCACTCATAGACGCGTCTGCACTCGACCCTCGAAATCCGGTTTTACCTGCTTCCGTGGCTCGGCGTAGAACTGGAACTCGGAAGTGTTGCTTTCCTGGATGATGAAAAGAGCCGTCAGTCCCAAATTACTGTCGACCTCTATTGATTCGATACCTCTAGCTGTTCTTCCCAATGTTTGCAAAGACAAATCTTTGCGATTTCACGGCTACGTTCGCCAAAGCAATTCTCGTTTACACGGCGCGAACTCTTTGAGTCGGCAAACGCGACTGACTCACTTTCCTGATCGAACAAACGTGCGAGCCGCCTGTTGAAAGAAAGCGAAGAGAGAGAGAGAAAGAGAGAGAGAGAGAGAGAGAGAGAGAGAGTGCGTGTGTGTGCGAGTGGGCCAGTGAGACAGCACAAAGAGAGATAGAGTAAAAGATAGAAGGGGACAAAAAGGAGAGCGGATTAACCAGTCGCAGCTGAACCCTTGCCAATCGCTGTCCTTGCGTTGTTACTACATGGGCTATTCCGCTATCCAAAAACATAAGGTCTTCAAAGGTCAATTTGCTTGGAGCAATTATTTATTTGCGAAACAAGCGGAGCTTCTTTTGTTTAATATTCGAAACTTATATCTCCCTAAATCTAGTTATTTACAAATGAATTTCAGGATTAAGCGCTGTCTTATCAACTACTTACATTTGCATGACTAGCAGCAACTATTATTGCTTTTAATATTCAAGCATATATATTATAACCCCAAAACACAGGAATACAAACATTGATTCCTAAGTTTTTCAAAGGAAAAATAACATTTGTATAAATATTTGCATTTACTTCAATTTTAAAGAGATTATTTTTTAATGTTAGAAAAAGTAAATATAAGATATTTTTAAAAAAAATTAATAATTATTTTCTACTTTCTTAACAACACTTATAAGTAATTATTCTTTGCAAAACACAATAATAAAAATATTTTGATTAGAGCTATTCTTATATATGCATTCACTGCTATTCTTTTTATTGGTTTACATAAATTATTTTAACGTACATCAAACATTTCCTTTTTATTTAGACTTGTAACTTTTAACTCTAATTTATTTTATGCTGTGAAATTATAATCATAGATTAATTTATTCAAAATATTCTAATTATGATATTTCGTATGAAATTATATTTAGAATTTCACTATCTTCAATATTAAGTACTTACAATAATAAAAGACATTCATTTCAATATTTCTTCCTGTATTTATTTTCAACTAATTTTAATATGTAATAGGATTTAAAATAAGTAGGTAAATAATATAAGTAATAATATAAACCAACTATTAAATTATTTATAGCTTCATATTATATAGTTCTAATTATATAAACGCATCATATTTAAAAAAATGATATATATCTATTTAAAAGTATGTAATTATGTCAATTAAAAATAGTTTAATAAATGTAATTTATAACATTCATAAAAAATTTGAAATATATGATAAACATTTTCTATTACTTAAACCCGAATCAATACTTTTCAAAATTGTTTTTAAATATAACTATTAATTAACGAATAATTAAATTTATTAATAGATAGAAACAAATTTTTTTTAATTGTCGATTCAAAAGAATAATGCAAGTAAATTTTAAAGCAACATCAAACACGTTGCCCGCCTATAATAAATCATAATAAAAAATTTTTTTCATAATACTGCACTGTAGGAATATGGCATTGGTGACAATTATCATTAATAAACTTGTGTACGAGTTTTTTCTCTCTACTATTCAATTGTTGGTATCCAATTGTGTTTCTGCACGAACGATCAGAGAGGACGAAGAAAAACGCATGATAAGATTATCACGAAAATGATTGTAAATATAATATGATAAATTATTACAGCTACAAATAAAAATATAATCAATAATACTAGGATATATCGATTCACTTTGTTAACTTTTTTAATATATTATGGATAAATTATATTTTTCATCGATTTTTCTATTTCTTATTATTTGAAGCTTCAAATTATCAATTAGATAAGCTGTAAAATTTCACTATTCGTGTCCAATATTAAAGATTTTAACATAATTATAATTATTTTCATTATTCACTATATCTATACTTCTGTACACATATCACCATAGAATTTTTTCTTTACAGATTAAATATATTAAAAAATTATTAAATAATTAAAAAATGATAAAATAATTCTTTATATAAACAATAATATTATTTCGATATTGAGACTAAGATTCATACAATCAAGTAACCTGAAATTAAATACCATTAAAGAAGTAGTCACAATAAAAATGGAAAATTGAGATTTTATTTAAAAAAATATTAGTTATTGACATTTTAATAAGCAATCATATCAAAAAAAAGCTTAAAAGGATAAAATATTTTTTCATTTCAAAAATCAGTAGCTATAAAATTTATTACATTAAATATGCATTATTTAAAAGAAGTTGTTAATAAATCTTTTAGCGGTTCTGAATAAGAGCTTATTTTGCTGCATATATAAACCTAGCATATGAAATCCCAGCGTACAATTATTACCCCATGTTTAATGCAATCTAAAAATAGAAGAAAAATAAAATTTTCTCAACAAGTTGACTTGCGTGATGCATAAAATATCCAAAATTGTCTATGTGCTTAGATAAAATATCTTGTCTAACATAAACTTATCACTTTTACGTGATATATTTTTTATATATTTTTTTATATTGAAAATATAACAGTCTCTTAGTTTTACTGATTTGTAACTCTCTGTTATATTTTAATCTGTAAATACTTATTTAAAATTTTCTTATCTTACTTTTTAATTTAATATTTAGAAACGTAAGTTAATAAATGCCAATTTTTTTACATTCAACGCATAAACGTTTATTGTAACATAACAAAGATTATTCAAATTTTGTTTAACAATTAAAATTTTTAATTATTTAATTATTTCAAGTAATGTTTAAATAAAATGTTTATTAAGAAGTAGTATTCACAGATTAAAATCTGGATAATATATATGAAAAAATGGATCTAGCTTTAATCATATACAATGCTGTTATGTGTAAATTATACCTCTTGACTTTCAGAATCCTTTCAACGTATCTTAAAGGCTGATACACATAATAGATGACCTCTATCTAATTAGAAGCTATTGATTCTGATGTTAACAGTAAGTAAAATTTTATTTTTTACTTCTATTAATTTTATTATATAGAAAATCTTATTAATTAGATAGAAAAATAATTATCTAAAAAGTAATTAATTTTAGACGTAAATTCTTATTATTTTGTCAAATCAATCTTGAATGGAATAATATTTTTTAAAGTAAAAATATATAAATTGTTAAATATTTCATTCCAATCAAAAAATATGTTTTGAAGCTTACAAAATTCAATACTCAAAGTAGTATAAGCAATATTCTTAATTGCCATATTGAAACTACATCTCTCGTTATGATTTCTTATTATTTCATTTAATTGAATATATTTAAATTAATTGAAACAATTATTATAGTCAAGATTGCAAAGTTCATAAAAACAAAAAATAAAGTACATAATATAAATAAAATAAATATAAAGCTTATATCAATATTATTGAAATATTGGAATAACTGAAATCTTTAAATAGTTATACTATTAAGATAAACTTATAATGTACACTTAAATAGAGTAATAATACTATTATACGTATTTATACGTATTATTATACGTTATTATACGTTATTATTCGTACTTTATAGAGAAAGATGTATATATTAATTTTCAATAACAATAATTTGTTATAATTTATTTAAATTACCGTAAAATTTTTTATTTAATGTAAAAAATATATTATTGTAATTATAAAATTTAATATTAATTTGTTTACTTAATTTTTTATTTCTTCCGTTGCCTATCTTATATCACAAAATTATATATTATACAGAATTTTTTCCGGTTCTTTTTCTGAGAATACAAAATGTATTAAATAGCATATATTATGTACTTCGTATTTTAGTTCTCTATTATTGTTCTTATATAAATCGGAATATAACACTATCTTTTGTTTACGTATATCAAATGAAAATTGGATGGAAGTATTTTTTAAAAAATAATATAAGTAAATTTTTTCCTAAAAGTTTTTAAACTCTAAGTAATATTTTTATTTTATTTTATTTTAAAATGTACGAAAAATTATTATTGCTTTATTTAAAATTAATAAGATGTAACACTACTGCTTTTAACAACCAAAACATTTTATAACATAAAATAGTAATAGTTTTTGTATATCAGATATTCAAATGTAAACAGCTGAGCAAAAAATTATTATCAAACGTATCTCGTTACTTCACATAATATCATGAACTTCTTAGATTCAAGAATAAATTCTCATAAATGATGGATCATATTTAAATTACAATTATTTATATAATAATAATGGTATAATAATATTTATTTAATTAAAAGTTACCATATTTTAAATGTAAATAACTTTTATTTTTCTACTTTTTTATATTTCTAAAATATCTTTGAAATAAATATTTAAATATTATAAATAATATCAATTACACCTTTTCTATTATGACATATAATAAAATTTATTAAAATTTTACATTAAAAAATAACTAACAATATTAAGCACACAAACATTTTATGTTAATTGAAATTAACATTTTTAATACATATATATATAAAATATTAAATGCATTTTTAATAGAATTAAAATCTCTCCGAGAGTATTTTTATAACGAAAAAAGTTGTAATTTAATTATTTAAATTTCATGATCATATATCGTAACATTTAATTAATATTATATTTAATTTATATGATAAGGAATATGTCATATGCAAACAGTCATCAAAATAATTAAAAAAATTGTGCCTATTAAAACTTCTGTAGCCAATATCTATTAATTAAAAATATATAAGTAAACATGCATCACGTTCTTGAAAACCTACCCATTAATCTTAATAAAACAACACGCAATATTCTAACTACGCAAAAATACGTTCGTACTATCCTAAAAGAATGTTTTATTTTTATTACAAGCCGTAAATGATTTCACAGTCGTAGAGAAATTATAACATAAAAATTTATGAAAATAAAATCAAAAAGAAACGTTCCTACAAACTGTTAAAAACTTCTAAAGAATCTTATTAAAAACGATAGCTAATTATGATGTAACTATGAGAATCATATGCCATAGAGCCTGAAAATCAACGTTGTTCATCTATCGTATTGCCACATGTTTACGCTGTTCTCTCATTCCACTTTAATTAGTTGAATCCGCAGTTTGTTTCTGCGCGATTCACAAATATGCAGATTAATTCCATACACAATATTTCGTTACAAAGAATATGAAATAAACGGTAAATATTATTTACTTATTATCTACTTCTAAAAAATATTTTCTGTGCGTTACTTACTTTATTTAGATGACGATTATTAGATTGTACGGGTCCTGATATTCCTTGTTAAAACTAATATCAATAAAGCTATTAACAAGGGAAAAATTCTTAACGGGTAGAATTAAAGTTGTATACCAACTGACGGGTATAGAATTATTTTTTAACGAGATAATGAACACCAAGTAAATATTTCGAAAATATAATATTAACTCTACAATAAAATTCACTGTGATTGTGACGAAAAAAAAAACATTAAAATAAATAAAAACTTTCCGATATTTTAAAATTACATATTTTTTAAAAAATTTTGAATTCTAATAAAATGTAATTTTATTTTGTATATTTGTTTCAAAATTAAGGTAATTCAATAAATTCAAGTATTATATTAAAATATTAACTATTATTCTTTTTTTTATTGTTTCTATGCTTCTTGTTCTTATTATCCTTATTATAATAATTAATAGTAATAGTAGTTGTAGTAACAGTAGTAGCAGTAATAATAGCGATGATAGTAGCAGTAGTCATAAATAATTGTACTATCTTGTAAAATATTATAATAATGCAAGAAATTCAATTTAATATTGAAAACATTATTGCACATAAATATATTTTTTATTTTATAAAAACTGAAATTAATAAAAACTTTTTATATTTTTTGCATTTTATTTTAAATAATATTATTTCAAAAGAAATTTATTAGAAGATATAAGAAAGTATTACAGTACATAATATTTGCTAACATAACAGTTTTAAATAGAATTTTTTATTTAATACAATAAGTTATTACGTGTCCTTTAAAAACTAAAAGTAAAAATACAAAATACATATTAACTTTGGAATATGAAATTTATAATTAATTTGTATTAAATTATAATAAAAAATTTATTATTTGCATTCCTATGGTGAAGTATATCGATATACTTCGATATTAGATGTATCGATATTATAGCGGCAACTTTCTTAAACTTTAAAAACAATAGTTTATTAAAAATGATATACAATTATTTTTAAAAATTTTTTACATATAAATTTTTTAGATATAATTATTAAATAAATTTAGATACGTAATATATATCAATATTAAACTTTGTATATTTCTTCAGTTAAAAAAGTTATTTTTACCACTTTCTTCAATATTACTGATTATATATTTAAAAAAATATATGTTATAGAGATGAGCATTAAAATATGAAATATTTTTTAGATCTTACACCATTACATTAAAAATTATCAATGATAAGGTTATTAAACATAAGAATTTAAGTTTTATACTATTTATATTGTATACATATACGATACAACCGAATTATGTGCTATTACTTTATATAAATTCATTTTATTATACGATAGGAAAACTATATATGTATTGTAGATTTAATCATTCATCTTAAAAATCTATAAAATATCATCTAATAAATTTAAAATACATGTTTCATCTATTTTAGATATTTGAAAGACCTCATGTTTATCATTAGACGAACTTATTATTTGCCAGAAATATGTACAATAGATCTCGTAAATGTACAGCCACCTATAGGATTATATTCGTACTATTTATGTATTGATGCATATTATAATTTGTATCTGTCACGTTCATATGAATATATATATATAATTCTAATATTATTTTTTTAATGATTTCGATTTTTATAATTACACGATAATTAATTTAGTTTTATAATAGTTTTCATGAATATTAAATTATTATTTATATCAAAGTATAGAAAAATAAAATATAAAATTATTTTATGAATTATTAAAATACTAATATAACACAAAATATCCTAAATGAAATAATAAAAAATATAACAATTACTTAAAAAAAAAAATTAAAATCTGAGTATTTAATTGCATTTTGTACACATTACTTTTCCACTCACAGTAAAAAAAATTAAATAGGATAATTTCATACATAAAAGCAAATGAGACGTAAATGATAGAAAATTTAATGTAATTATGATTAAATTATGATTAAAGAAGATTTTATCGATCACAACCATTTATATGTAAGTATTGTCGACTTACAAAGAATAACTTTTAAAATCAATAAAAGCTACACATATGTTCGTACTATTATCCTAGAATATTCGTTTAATTACGGATCAATTTTTATTATCGTTAACGTATGTACGTCTAACAAACGTAATTAGATACATTTTTCTCTCGAAAAGAATTATATTTACTTTTTTTTTTAATTTTATGAAATGTATAATAATATATATTTTTAAATCGATTAAATTAACATAATAGTTAAAAATATTAATACGGAAAATAATTGATCTACATTTTATATTTCAATATTTATATTATATGTATCTAAGAATTTAAAATATTTTCAATATTTTTAAAAATTAAGATTGTTATCGATGAACTACTATGATCTGTAGTATTTACATTTTTAAAGAATATATACATTGTAAACTTATTTAAAAAATTGATGATATTAATGTTTCTAAATATTTTTTTACATTTAAATTAATCTTTAACTTAATAGTTAATCCGATAAATTAGTAGCAGGTATTATAATTATAATAAAATTAATATGTACTGACCTGAAAAATTCTCGAAATTAAAAAAATAAAATGTATATGTTGCAATATTAATATATAATTTTCTTATTTTTTTTTTAATGTAACATGCCTACATAAATTTCATATAATTTAAATGGAAGGATTACTCATAGTGCAATAATTATATATTTTTGTTTACGTAAATGTCATTAAAATCTAATAATATTATTAAAGTCAGCGTAAACTTATTTGAGAAAATAGTAACTCAATAGAAGAATAAATTTCACTGGCTATGCTAGTTTAAATTAAATATTTTGGCTATAATTATTAATCAAATGGATTATTTTCTAGTTGAACAAGTTTTTTATGAAACTATTAAATTTTTATTTAATTTAATTTAATCAATATTTCGGAAACAACGATTGAAGAATATAGCAATGTACAAGCATTATATATTGTTTTCTTTATATTAAATACTATCTAGTTATGTTAAAGTTTTATTGATTTTATTAATATATATTTTTTTATGTATGAGCGTGAATAAAAATGTGTATTAACTGTTTTAGGTTTTTGTACAAAATATAGTCATCGTCTTAAGCTTTATTGAAAGTTAGTACAAATGAAAACAAATTTAGAAGATTTACACTTGATGACATTTTTGATAATTTAATGTTTTGTTGAAACTTTTTATTAAAAACCTACGTCTTCAGAAGGATTTAACATAAATTTGTTGGTATAAGGAACTTGTAAACTGGTACTGGAAGCATAATAAATACGAGAGGTAGTTTAGGCTAAAAAGTACTGATCACGAATACGCAAAATACCAATTTAGTATAAAAAAAGTGACTATTCATTATATAATTATTGTTTAATGTTGTTTCCTTATCATTTAGTTTTAAATAATTTGGAATCATTATTTTGGACTAAATCAGTTACAATTTTTTTCTGTTCACAATAAAATCTAACTTTTTGGATAATATAAAAAAAATAAATATATCCCATATTTTATAAAAAGTAATTATTGTCATGAAAACTAATAAATAAAAATTAATTTAAGTTTTATAATTTAAATATATGCCACCATTCATTTTATATATTAGTTAATCATTGATTTTTAAGTTTTCCATAATGTGTTGATTGAAATTCTAAGAAATACTTTTACACATCATTTCCACTTACCATACATTTATTGTATTAACGACTTTATGTTTCATAACAATAAGTCTTCATACCCATCCCCTATCAATCTCTCTTTGCATCTCTCTCTCTCACCCCTTCCTTCGTCGCTCACGTTCAATCTTATTTATGTCCTCATATAACACGACAATCACACGCACACACGCGCGCGCACTCACACACAACACTACACGTGCGTGCACGTGCACAAAATATCTTTTTTTGTAATTATCTTCAAAAATTATCATTATAAAGATTTTTAGGATAGTAACTAATTATATAACTATGAATGAAATAAGCATTAAATAATATGATATAACACTTCATCTAAGAAAATTGTCGGTTCTAAGAAAGAAAGAACTAGATGGAATGTTACGGTACCAGCAAAATATATATATAGAATGAAGAATAACAAATCATTTAGTTCAAAACATACAAATTTGCGAATTTTTATTCTTTATTTAATTTTTAAAATATATATGGAACGCATATTAAGATTTTTTAATTGAAAAAGAGTCAATTGGCATACATACTGTCCTGAAATTCTAACGCATTAGTACAATTGCCCCAATGATTTTCTTAAAAGCGGATTACCGCTTAGTTCTATTGATTACTCTTACATTTGTAATATCTAAAATTTAAATTCTATATATAAATGTAACAAGATTATTACTACAATTAAAAATATTTCTTACTAATTTTTTTTACTAACAATTTATATATATTATATATGAATAATTGAATAATTTATAAAAAGTAAAATTAATAGGCTCGATTTTCTTCAAGAATATATACACGAACGAATAATAACATTATATAATGTTAATTGCAACTTGTATAATAAGTTACTTAATTAAATTAAATTAAATACATGGGGCAATTAAATAAACACAATGTAAATAAGATATATTAGATGAAGTTATCAAAAACTGTTCTCACCTAAATTAATATTTATTGATTCTAACAAAATATTTTAGAAAAAAATAATATTTTTATTAAAAAAATTTTGAAACTCTATTTTATTTAATATTTACAGTCAAACTATTTACTTTTAAATAAATCAGATAAATATTTCTTAAAATAATTGATATATTTATATAAAATAAGTCTAATATGATAATTAACAATCATCTAAATCTTTCTCTATGTCTATTTTACATAATATTCCTTTATCTTAATTCAAAAATTGTCTTCAATTTCAAGGAATATTTATTTTTGTTTTTATAAGCTAATTATATGTACAAAAGCATTTCAAATATTCAATTTTATATTTACAACAACAAAAAACTTCTTAATAAAATATTGTATTAGAATTATTGAAATAAAAATTCAGTTGAACTATAAACATAAATAGATTTCCATTAGCCTTAATAACCTTGAATTGAAAGTCTAATTACTTTATAAATAAAAACTTCAAAATAAAAATAAGAACATTTGATGTAACTATGCTACAGCAATATAAAAATAGCAATTTTAATCAATATAATACACTGATAATAAAAGTTTAGGTATTATGTAAATAACGATTATAAACAAACAATTCAAAAATATATAATTAATCTTATTGATAGTAATAATTAATATTTAGGTATAATTATGCATTTCGTAAAATAATTTTTTATTATTATATTTATATTATAATCATACATATTATAATAAATCGTTAAATAAGTGTTGTAAATGTAATGTAATTGTAGAATATTATTAATAATAATTGATATATATGATTTTAAATACATAAAACATAATCTGATTTAGCATTCAATTATTAATTATTGATACTTATTTCTTTCAATTTGAAATAAGGTTTCAGTTGAAATTATTCTTTTATTTATATTATTTTTTAGAAATTTATAAGTCAATAATAGTATATAATTGAAACGAAGTTTCAGAAATTGATGAGATTTTATTTAAATATACAAAATATTGTTATAATAAATTAGTTTTGAAAATTTATATTTAATGACTTGTAACCATTCTTAAATAAACTTAAATAAAAAAAATAACTTTATTTCATTTATAAAATTTAAATGATAATCATATATGCATTTAAAAATACAAATATATTATTTAGTATACCCACATCAGAAATATTACTCCTTTAACATTATCTAGTCTTATTGAATTCAATAGTCAAGTTTCCATTGTTATCACGTATACTTCTCCATTTCATAACGTTATTATACGACACTTTGCAGCCGTCCTTTATCTTTGTTTTTGACAGATAATAATAATAGATGAATACTTCTTACTAATGAAAGATAAGTGGTCTAATGTGAGAAATAAATAATCAAAATACTTGTATCAATTTTAAAGCTTTAATTAAATGGTGAATTAAAATAAATGTAAATAAATTGATTATTAAGTATAGTATTTAAAAACATTAAAAAAAAAATTTATTAAATTAAATCAATAATAATAAAAGGAAATAAAATTAAGAACGATTAAATGTAGGTATCATATATAGATTGGTAAATTAATTTATTCATGAACACTATCAATATACAAAGCACCCACTATTATACACTGTTACCTTTTTGAAGGTTATCTCAAGGTTTTTGTCAGTATGAAAAGAACCTAGCGAGCCTTGTCATTTCTATATTATTTTTTTTATAGTAACTTATAAATACGCACATATAAATGATATATTTTATACATTTTACTTGGTTACGCATAACTTTAAATATTACAATATCATATTAAAATGTGATATATTAAAATTTTAAAAACTGTATATTAATTTCGTGATGTAATGTTGCGATTTTATATACATTGTGTAAATAGTATTAAATGAATAAAGATATTAGAAAAAGAGTAGGTTAAATTTAAAAATAATTTTTAATTATTTAAGTAGAGTTCTGAGCAAACTTAAAAATTTGGTAAAATAAATAATATAAATATATACACTTCAAAATGGTTTTTAAAAGCTCATAATTATATCTTATAATGTAAAAATTATAATATTTCAATAATTCCTTGTATTAATAGAAACTAAATAAAAAGAAATACAATTATGTCAATTGTATGCATATAGTAATCGTTTCTGTTTTTATTTTTTGTAACTGGAATATAATCGATTCTTTTAATTGGAAGTATAAAAAATCCTATGAAAGTGTTCTTACCGAAGTCTTTTTAAAAAAAGGAGGCCAGAAAATGAAAAACAATGAATAAGGAACTTTAAGAGTAACTGTTAATTGTAGTTGTTACATTGCACAACAGTATTAAATAAACGCTCATAAATTATAATGAAGAATCATTTTGACATTACACATTCCTTATAGAAAAATGATATTTACATCTAAATATATATTTAAAAAACGGGATACAAATAATTTTTTAAGTACAAAATAAAAAAATTTCTAATTTTAAAAATTTTAAATTTCTAATAATATAAATATATAATAAAGTAAAATATTACACTTTATGAAATGTGAAGATATTTGAATATGCGTGCATGTGCAAAGTTTTTAAATAAATTGTGGAAGTGGTGCTACATAAGAATAAACGAAAATTAAATAAAATTATGAATAGAAAACATATAGGAAATAGGAATATAAATAGGAAAAAATAGATTCCTTTTAAAATTTCATGTTTTCATGTAATATTCTTTGTCAAAAGAAATATTATGAATAGTAGTTTAATTATTTTTAATATAATATTAAATTATTAATTCATTAAATTCTTAATATTTATAAGAGTACAATACATTTAATTAGATTGAGATTACATTTACTATTAGAAGAAATTAGAATCTTTTAATCCATGCTGCTGCGCGATGAAAGGATTAAAAACAGACAATAAAGGATCTACTCAAGATTCACCCGTGTAAACTTGTATACCATGTTAAATTTAGTATGCTACATTACTATTATTTAACATGTTTCGACTGCTATTCCATACTGTGCCAGCGATTTGCATATGAATACTAATATTCTATGTTAATATAATTAGTATTCTATTAATATGTTTAAACTAGTATCATATATTGATGACATCGATACAACATTAATTACAACATATTACTTGAAACATTGCAACATATCAACATTAAAATTACACATTCTCATTTAAATACAGTCAATGATAAAAGACTGAAAAATATGTAGCTTTTCTTTTAAATATCTATAATATCTATATATTTAAAAATTATAATATAAGCGAGATTGTGTATACTCGGTAATATTGAAAAAGAACTTTAAATATTGCAATCAAAATTAGGTACATTTAAACGCTGTGAGTATGAATGTTAAAAAAATTCCCAGTAGTTAATCGACCCTAATAATATTATTTATTTGTAAATCTTATTATTAAATATTTTCAATAATATTTTATATAGATTTAGATATATATGCTAAGATTAGAAAATACATAAAATAGACAAAATGTTAGTCTATATTGTAAAATTAAATATTGTAAAATACTAGTAGTCGAAAAATATCTATAATTAAATGATCTGTCATGCAATTATATTACACAACCTTATATATTATTCAAAGATTTTGTTAAGTTCAACAATGTTATTCAGTTTACATTCATATTACATAAATTTTCAATTTTATCTGCAAATTTTTTACGTACATATCATTATATGCGACTAATATTTCATATATATTGTATTTATTGCGCTTTAAGATAAGTAAAATTAGTGATTGAAGCTATTATTTTAATGAATTTGAAATAATGGTTGGATTATATCAATGACTTACAATTTTACCCTTGAGTCTAATTTATTTATGCTTTTTAAATAATAATAATAGAAATATAATAGAAAAGCAGTAATGATGTCAATAATATATCATTAATTTAAAAACATTTTTCTAAAAGTAAACTTAATTTCCAAGCTTAAATTTGACTAAGATCTATAATTATGTACTCCTGTTATCCTTTAAGGGAATATTTTTAAAAAATAGAACTCAATTTATTGCAACAATGAATATTTTAATTGTTGCAATAAATTTTTACAAACTCTAACATCTCAATGGTTTTTAACTTATCTAGATTTTTCTTTATTGCATATAGTTTCACGTATTTATAACAATATTATTAGCAAGTTTGATAATATTAAATAATTAATACTTTCAAAAATTGATAAAATTAAATAATTAATACTTTAATCAAAAGAATTTTATCACTATAGACTTAAATTTTTTTTAATGAATTCCTATTCGATATTATGATTCACTATTAATTAAAAAAATTTAAATATATAATGTATAATGAGGAATTAAGCAATCTCAAAAAATGAGAATCGCTTCACTTAAATCTTTAAATCTATTTAATCTATTTATTAAGATAATATAATTTTGTTAATATACAAGAAATTAAAAACTTGGACTAGAATACGTATTTAAAAATAAAACATAAATAAATAAAATAACAGTAATGAAGTAAAAATTGATTTGTTAATAATAATTAGTATATTTATAATAATTAGATAATTAAAAAGATTTTAATGATAAATTATTAATTACAAATATACTTAAAAATACTTGCAAATGAATAAAATAATTATAATAGTAAAAGAATAGTAAAATTAAATCATTTATATATTTCAAATGACAAAAAGGTATCAAATAAATAAAACTTTTCTAAAATTTCGACATTACAAAAATTAAAGTGAATTTTATAATATAAGGTTATTATTAAATATTACAACAGAAAATTCAATTAGAAATAGCTAAATGCAACTATCAGAATTGACGGTAGAAACGCAAATTGTAGTAAACGTAAATTATAATTACAAACCTACATTTTCGTTAAGGTCAACTAAATAATTTTTCTTCTTCTTTAATAGTAGATACAATAATAAACTACAATATAAGGTTCAATATACGTTTCTTAATTTTTTCAAGGTTAAAAAATTTCTAATCATAGTTTACTCATTACAAGAAATTAAAAAATATAAAATAATTGTATTACATGAAAACTAATTTAAGTAGCTATTTAATATATTCTTTTTCGTTATAAATTTATTGATAATATTACAATTTATATCTATGACTTAAGTTTAATACAAATTAATATTTATAATATAAGGTTAAATTAAAGTATATATTATTATTTTTCACCGGCAATAGTATGTTATAATAATTATGCAGTGTTATGTACTTTTAATCAATCGATTTATTAAAACTTCAGGATGAGATTATTTAATTTAATTTTAATTCTAAAAACTTCTAAGATTTAAAAGAATTAAGTTGATTAAGTTAATTAAGTTAATTTTTAATTTTACTGATTAAAAGAGTCAATATAGCAAGTCACTAATTAGAATTTTATTCAATTAATTTATTTATTTGATAAAAAATAGAGTATATATAAATAATTTGCTTAAAATTGTAAACTATTTATGTTTTAATAAAATTGAAACTGTATTGATTAAACAATACTGTAGTTTCTATTATTGTGTACAACAAATTTTTCCATAAATATTAAGCATTAATATGAATCCTTAAAAAACTTGATATTATTAAACTTAAATCAATTTTGAAATATTGTTTAACAGAAATATTAAATTTGATGAAATTTCTTTATCAAGAATTAAATTTCAAGCATATGTATTATGAACATATTTGTAAAAAAAAACAATATAAATAAGAAATAAACATGGTTGAAAAGAATCAGTAATTTCAAATATTAAAATTTATTTATTTAAAAATAACTGAGAAATATTGTATATATAATAAAAAAAATTAAATAGAAAGTATACTATCGGCGTAGTAAATTCAATTCTGATATGGAATTTTAAAATAATCATAAAAATCAATTGGCTATGTATTAATGAAAAGCCATTTTCAAATCGCTACGTAATGACAATATGCATAAATAATAAAGAAAATAATGAACTCACGAAAATATTCTAATTTTACATTGATTGAAGTAAAAAAGTTATTAATATTATTTGTAATAGCGGTTGAATAAAAATGCAGTATATTGATTTATATATCCGAAATATTAAGAAATTCATGTATTTTCCTTAAATTACAAATGTATCCTTCGTTTCAATATGTTTTGGTAATGTTTAGAAATCTCAAATACGAAAGGTAAATAGTTTTTCACCATCAATACACAAAAACCTAATTAAAAAATTTTGTATAATATTATTTAATTATAATTTTGCTAACTCATTTTATTCTTGGCTCATGATTATTTATTGACAAGCCTTTACTAGGTGTTTTATAAGTAGAAACTTATTTTCCTTTTGATTCTCCCAGTTTTACTTTTTAATATTTTTTCTCTATATCTAACTCGCTTATTTGTTTAAAATTTTAATTGTTCGGGCTAAACCAGAATAAGCGTGAGAAAACGCGTTTCAAAGAAACCCTGTAATATTCTTAAAACATAATATTTATTTTAATTAATTCACCGAATTAATTTTATACAGCAATATCGTTTATTTTACATATTTTTATTTGAGTTTTTAATATATATTTTTCTGATTTGATGATTATCTCTTCCAAGTGCAACTATCTTACGTTAATTTTTTGTTCTTAAAATTTTCTACTTCAGAGTTGTCGGTAAGTAATATGTTTAACACTGATCCCGGACCAAGGTTACTCTTAATCAGAAAGCTTGTGTTCGAATCGCGAGCTTACCGGTAAAAAAATCCACGGCCACACGGAGTAAAACCTTTTTTTTATCAGGTTAAAAATCCGATGCCGTTCTTACCAAGTGGACTTATCCGTCAGTCGAAATCACACAGGAATTTTTTTCTCCACATTTACATATACTTTTTTCACAAATACAGCTTAGTGATAAAAATTTGTAATAAAACATTTTAAAATAATTATCTAATATAACTTATTTGTATGCTTTCAAAATAAAAATAATCTCATAAAAACATTTGATTTCTATATAATGTAAAAATATACTTAAATATATACGTTCAAATACGCTTGAACGAATCACTGAAAACTTTTATCTCAAAATTGCATTGCATATAAAAAAATATAGAAACAGACTGATTCTCAAATCAATTTTAAAAATTTTGTGTTGTTTTCAAAATAGATTTGAAAACGAATTGAAATAGGATTATGTTAAAAATGATTACTTGTTTATTGAACTCAATTATTTGTTCTAAATAATTTATTATTGATTAATTTCATTATTCATTATCGACTACATTAAACTACAGCATTTTTTTCTTTTTAAGAAAATTATATTTTTTATTTATGCTTGTTAAACAAAATTTATTAAAAAAATATTAAAAATATTAATTCAAAGAAATAATGATTCCAAACATATTTTTAAAACATTTGAAATTTAATTTCTAATTTAGACTATTGTAATTCTAATTTAATTTGTAATTATAATTTCTAACTGTTTCTAATTTAGACTAGATATTACATTCATTTCAGATGGATCTTTTATAAATAATGTTTATACTGTTTGTAATATTTTCATAGCATATAATTAATTAAGAATTTGTATATTTTAAAATAACTTACAACACATATTATTTTCTTTTTTTTAGATATATAAATGTTAAAATGAGCCTTTATTAAATATTATCAGGCATTTGTCAGACCATTAATTTTCAGAAAAAAATATATTTTAAATATATTTAATACAAATTAAACAAATACCATATAATTTCATTCTACTTACATTAAATTATATATATTATACATTTATATAATATATACAAATAATAAATGTTTCAAATAAATTTTAAAATAAATTTTTTATAACATTACATATGACTAAAGGAGCCGCGAGAAATTCTAGTTACCATCCTACAATATTCTAATAGTTAAGGTTTTGAAGCTCTGAAAATAATTTTATTTTTTCAATAGATGGTTTTTACAATTGATACAATTAAAAAATAAGAATATACATCCATGGAACAATTTTTATTCTAATTGGTTTGTAAAAGCACTACGTAATAATAAAACTCTAATTTAAAAAGAAGTTGTATGTTCGTATAAAATTGCATCAAAGTGTTCTCTTTATAGTAATTATAAAATATTAATTCAATGAAGTCTGAACAAGAAGTAATTATAAAATTTAATTCACTAATACACAAATTTTTTATAAATAAATATCTCCGGAAATGCAGTTAAATTCGAACCATGCACTCAAATATCAAGGATATAGTGTAGACATGATTCTGCAGAAGCTCAAATTCCGTACTTATGTATATCATAATAATTTAAAAATACGAACTTTTATTCAAACAAATTTGTATATAAAACTCATTATATTTTATTAACAAATTTGCAATATCAAACTTTTTAAATATTTAATTTTATTTATGTAAATTAAATGTGCTATTCTAATTTCTGATGCTTTTAATATATAGCTATTCATAATAAAATTGAAAAAATAATATTTTTTTAAATTTATAAGTTATTGTTTTATTTAAATATTATAATTACATTAAAATTTTATAACTACTTTGCCATATTTTACTTGCATTGATTTAATAAGTTATTTTAATATTTTAGAATAATTAAAAAGTCTGTTAATATATTATATTATCATTAGTTTTTTAATATTATTCATCTAAAACTTATTTTATTATTTATACAAAAAAATTTTGCATTTCAATATTTTTGAAGTTTTAACACGAAAAGTTTTAATAGGTAATATTTAAAAAAATTGAAACCAACTCTTAGAAAGTAATTTGCAGTGTGTTGGTAATGTATTATTCATAGACTCGGGATAAATAATATTCTTAGGTTACGTATTCAAAGTAAACATACTATCTTTATACATAATTTAAATGTATCAACATACGTTAATACAAACCTACGTAACTACAAACAATCATCACGATTTATAGACATATGTAATTAAATTTTATTACAAAAGAACTAAATTTAAACGTACTAAAAAAATAATAGAGAAATACGAGTAAATATGATGTTTTTAAATTTAAGGCCTAACTTAAGAAATCTGTATTTTATTTTTCGTATATATATATAGATACAGATATATAAAGCAGACAAAATAATTTAACGTAAAAGTGCAGCATATTGCTTTTTTTTTATTTCATAATACTCATATGAATATATTTTTATTGTCTTACGTTAGTTTAAAGTTTCACTATGGACACATAGAAATAATACTAATACTAATACTTTATTGAATTCAACAAACATAATTATTATATTTTTTTACAAATTAAATATATATTGTTTTGTTTTATTTAAAAAATATTTTGTTTAATCATACTCATTTTTAAAACATTTATTGAAGGCTCATTTATATTTTTATTATAATTATACGACACATTTTATATATGTTTAAAAATAAGAATATACATAAAGAATTAAATTTTAATTAAAAATTTGTTTACTTCAACAAGGATTAATAATTCGAGACGAAGTCAATAATTTATGAATTAAAATAATATATAGACCTATTTTTTAATTTAGTAATGAAAGTGACAACACTTTTCTATATTAAGATAATAGACATCTCTGCTTTAAACAGAATTTATAAATTATTAAAAATGAATTGACTGTTTTAAACTTAGAATATTTCTTTTTTCAAACAACGCTGAAAAATGTAACTAATATTTTAAAAACTAAGTCTAGTAAAGATATTAAGCTTATGACTTAAATTTTTAGAATATCACAAAATGAAATATTATTAAGGTTTTAGTTATATAGATATTTTACTTTATTATAAATTTGTTTATATATAATACTATTAATAATGGCTGTATAGATTATATATTTTTATTTAATATAGTAACTGCTGTTAATGAAAAGCTTAATAATTTAATATATATTTTTTAAAATGAATTACGTAAATATGAAAAATATATTACTATAACTTTTGTTTTAAACTAAAAATTGCTGATATAAATGATTTGTATTTGAACCATTATTATATAAAATATATTTTATATAAATATTTATTATAAAGATATTAATTTCTTTTGTATTAATATATTTTCTTTTTAAGATATGTAATAGTTGAATTTCTTTGAACTTATAATTTTGTATTATTTTATTAACATTTACGCTATAGATAATTACTAAAACAGTTTTAAGCACTAAAATATTAATACAAATCAAAAGTGATATTTGAAAAAATAAAAGCAAAGTTTATCCCACCGACGTGAAATCCTAACTATTTACAAAAACAAATTGTAATATTTTAATATTTTCATTTTGCTAATAAAAGGATTCC
Organism: Ceratosolen fusciceps; assembly: GCA_018883505.1. NCBI lineage: Eukaryota > Metazoa > Arthropoda > Insecta > Hymenoptera > Agaonidae > Ceratosolen > Ceratosolen fusciceps. The sequence goes on along the minus strand of RCIC01000003.1, from coordinate 15,867,989 downwards.
TAAGAAGCTGCTACATATTACGAATATAATCTTATTTATCAATAAATTCGATCACTTTCAGAATTATTCACTTGCCTATGTGAAAATAAGTTCTATACAATATTATTTTGTTTTAATATATATTTTATTAGGAAAATAAAATATAATTTTGAAAAAAGTGACTTCATACAATTGTACTGTTGAATAAAACTACACAAATAGGAATCTCTACAATCAATATTATGATATTTATCTTTTTTTTTTTTTTTTTTTTGATATTACAATATGAATGATAACAAGCTAATGAATGTAAAAAGTATGCAAAAACTATTTATTACAATGTATAAAATCGAACTATTCATTCTCATTATTATGAGAAATATAATCGAACTGATCAATAATGTTTAAGAATAGAGTTGAAATCCGAGATAAGAATATATTGTTAGAGAACTTATTATTCCGAGAATACCCTTTAGGCGCGTGCCTTTCTACTAGTGTAACAATTCAGCTCATGGAAAAAGGGTGTCAGAATATTTAAGCAGCGAAAGTAGTTTCTCAGGTCTCGATCACTCGATAAGAAAATAGTAGCCAAGTTACGTCAAATAACAATAACTAACCGCTCCTGACACGTGTAGATACACATGTATAAATGCATACTCACGTAGTCGGCTTGGTATTCCTCAAGAAGCTCGTCGATGTGCTGTTCGAACAATTCACTTTGTCTCGTACAATTTTTTCAAGCTCGCGAATTGCGACATCACCAAGCGTTCTTCTTTGCGATGGGAGAGGGGAAAGGTCAAGACCCTTGGCAGGCTTCTTTGTTCTCACGTACCGTCAAGCCGCGTTTACGCCTCAAACTCGTCTCAGTATATATAGAAAAAATGAAAGAGAATGAATGTGTGTGTGCGTGCGCGCGCGCACGCGTGTGTGTGTGAGAGAGAGAGAAGACTAAGATTCAAATTTGAAACTGAGGGAAAATAGTTATTTCAAAGCTCTTTCATTGCTCCGTGTTGTATTCGGACTATTGGACGACTCAGCTATAGATGCGAAGCGCGCGATCGACTAACTGTTTGCCTCTATCTATCAATGTCCCTACGGTGCCTTTAGCTAGTGTGAGTATGCCATGTCTTTTACCGGTCCTACGGCACCTTTCTCTCTCTTCCTCCCTCCCTTTCGCCTGTCCACCCTCCCACTCTAACTCACCGTCATTCCTATCAGGCTATTCCTAACCCCTCGACACTAAAGTTCCGGCTTTCCAAGAATGATGAACTGTTGACGGGAGGGAGAGTATGCGACGAATATCGTATTATGATGGTTATTAAGCATATACGCTACTAGTGGATTTAAACGCTGGAATGTGCTTGAAAATCAAGTGACTATTACTATTATTAATTATACTCAGTCGGGGGATGTTGATCTTCCGAAAATATCTCGCTTGGTAGACTAGATCATTGAATTTTATCGAAATCTTTCAATTATTTTTAAACCCATAAAGAGCTTGTTGCCTCAATCCAAAGGTTAAAAATATATAATGCAGTACAAGTCTATATTATATTTTTATAAATTTTTTCAATAAATAATAATGCAGAGTAGATAGGTGTGAAACAAGATAATTGATGAGGTCATTGAAGAATTTAAAATAAGAATGACAAATGACGCCAAATTGGTATTTAATTGTTAATTGAGAAATATTTTTATTTCTAAAATCAAAATTAACATTTATCTCCGATCACTATTTAGTTAATAAGGTCACAATACAATACAAAGCATAATACAAGCAACTTCAAACAACTTTTATATTTGTTTAATGCAAATATTTTCAACTATTTTTAAGTATATTGAATTAGAACATTAGAATATATTAATAACGAAAAGTATATATTTTGTTTTTTTATGTAATGAAAAAATTAGTTATTTTATTAATGAGCGTGTGTTTATCTAGGAATATAGAATTTTTCATCAAATTCTTCAATAAATACAATCCACTTTTAAAACTATAATTCAAGTTTATAAAAAATTTTATTTATTAAATAATATACTTAAGTATGTTCAATTTTTTAAGTATTAAATTATATTCTTAAATAATATAAAAATACAAAAAAATTTTTGTATATATCTTCTTTGTATATAATTCCTTGAAAAATTATACTTATAAAACTATGGTGCTGTTTGTAAGCCGTCTAAGTAAATAAAATATTTATAATTTATTTAAAAACGTGTTGTATCAGAAAAAATGGTATTTTTTATATTCTGTGGTAAAACTATTATTAAAAATTTTGAAAGTTCAATATATGTACAAATTTCAAGTATAGTTTAAAATACTACGCCATCCAGTAAAATTTGTATATTTTATGATATATATACGATCTCATTTTTAATAATTATTAAAGTTTTTAGCACTTATGTAAATATTAATAAATAATAGATGTAATTTAAATAAATTTGACCGTTCTTGTAGATATGTAATAAGTATCGTTTATAATATTGTAAATAATTCTCTCTAAATTTTATGCTCAATAAAGCTATTAGAAATAAGTCGAACTACGTTAAGTACAAAAGAAAATTTTTTTATATGACGTATTTTACTAGGCCTGTATTTGCTCAATGTTCATTTTAGTCAAGAGATGAAACTACCTATACCTTCAGCTTTAACGTAAAAATAGCATGTGAATATATAGCATTCTTTACAACTTTTTGAGCGCTCATTTGATTTTAAAAGTTTCGAAATTTTCTATTTTTAAATTTAGAATAAAAATTGTAAAAAATGTAATATAATTAAGGTTTTTCATATTTCAAGCATTGAATTTTGATAAAATATTTATACATTATAATTAAAAAAAAAACAAGAAATTTATTAGATTAAAAAGAAATGAATTATGAAGTTTAACAATATATATTTTTTTATTGAAATTTAATAAAAATAAAATTTATATTTATTAAAAATGCTAAAAATTTAATTTAGATAAGTATTATAATTTAATAATACCTATATTAAAATTATTTTTTACTGGTTAAGCATTTTAACTTTTTATATAATAAATAAATAAATCCAATCAAATTACTTGTAATAAATGGTATACTAATATATAAAAAGTAATATAAATATTTTGAATGTATGAAAAAGTAGATATTTAAGAAAATCAGAAATCTATTTTTTATTAATAAAACAAATTAAAAGTTATTTTTAATTGCAGTCTAAAAAAGTAATATTATTTCAAAAATTATTAATACAACGACAACCAAAATTTTTATAATTACATTTTTATCATTACTCAGAAAATGAAATAATTATAAAAATTACAAAATTATTATAGTGCAATAATTATTGTAAAACAAATTATACATATATAAACAAAAGAAAGAAGGAAATAGATAAAATAAAGCAGAATACTATAGAATATATATATTTAAAAATAAGAATGTATCCATATTCATATAAGTTAATAATTTATCAATTAAAATGACAACACGAACACTGTTAGTAAATTATTAATGAAAGTGACAACAAAAAAGTTTGTAAATTATAAATAATGAAATTTCTAGAACTACGGTCCATATTTGTGCCTTCAATATACACTAATTATATCCTGTTGATTTTATCAAGCTCCTGGATTATCAGTCATCGGCTCATTCGAAGTAAGTAGGACTGTATAATAAGTAGGAGTAAGTACTACTTCAAAGTAGTAGGAGATGGTCGGAAGCTTAAGATAGCGTTCTTTTTGTTTACACTTTACTACATATAAACACATATACGATATTAAATTAGAAACTCCAGTTTATACAATTAAGTGTTTCAATGAATTATTTATTTATCTACCATAAGTGATAGTGAATATTATAAACAAACACATAAAAATTATTTTCTGAGTTTCATTCAAATGTCTTGCAGTGCTACTTCTTACAGTTAACTAAATATTATTTACGGATTTTATCAAATCTTGAAACAAATATATTCACACACGTATATATATATATATATATATATATATATATATATATATATATATATATATATATATATATATATATATATATATATATGTATAGGATTTTTCAGATTTCATTTCAATTAATAATGCTTCACCCTTTTTAAATAAATAAAATATATTTGTCTGAATGCAATGGTTCAAGTACATTTAAAATTGCTGTCTTTTATAAGTATAAGTATAAGTAACTTTTATAAGTATTTAGAACAATATTTGTTGCATATAAATTAAAACTTAAAAAATATATCAATCTTTTTACTTTTTATATAATTTATAAAAATAAGGATACCACAGGAAATGTCAAATAAATAAAACCTTTAAAAAATGTACATACGTTTATTATAAATTTTTTTTCGGCTCTTGCGACATTTTCTCATAAATATGAAGTGGATTACAAATTGTGTTCTATGCATACGTATGTGTATGACTTTTTATTTTATTTTTTTGTTATATATATTATTACGCAGTCTGTGTCAGTATGTAAATATGTGACAGGGTATAATGATTGCTAAGCAATCAGTATGTTAATTAAAAAAAGCGCTGTGAAAAACTGTAGACAGTCTTTTCAGTTAATTGCTCCTTACTTCTTTTTATTTTTTTAAAATAAAAGAGATATTCTTCAGAAATAATTAATCACCATTCGAGGATGTAGGTATTTTTATAAGATACTAGTATATAAAACCGCAGTATTAAAATTTGTATCGCAATTTGTGTTAAAATATTTACGTTTTGAAGACTACTATGTAGGAAAATATAAAATATTGTCAGAAGCATTGAAAATAGTTTATAACGTTGACAATATAATGTAAATTCCATTTATTATTTGTCGAAATTTCTTTTAAAAAATTTGGTATTTTTATCGTTCAAATATATATTGAGAAGGATTATGAGTATTAATAATAATACAAGACGCGCCATATAACGAATATATAACATATTAATCTGAGAGCATTTTATACACTATGCATTAGTGACAATAAATAGTACACAAATTATTTGTAATATTATAATTAGTGTACTTTTAAAATACAATCAATGACCGTACTTTTAAAAATAATAAACTTCTACGACTCGAATAATATCGATAATATATACATATTTTACTCTGCCGTTATTATTTTTTGTTATCTCATTTCGGTCTTTCTCAATCTAATCTTCAATCAAGTCGTAAAATAATTGCGATAAAACTAACTAGAAACCGTCCATTACATTGTGACATGTGCCAAATCTGGACCTAAATTTATAACGTAATTTGTATGACAAGTATTCCACATTATCACTACTACTAGTTACATTTATTTATACATTATACAACCAAACACCACGGCACGCCCACCAATAAAAAAAATTGACAGGCACACTCCGATGATTCATTCATAAGTCATTCTATGTTAAATTGATTAAACTGACGCTGCAGCACTGTCAAAATAATTAATCACATAAGTTATTTTTTAACTAGAAAATAAAAAAAAAATGATATTTGGAATAAAAATTATTTATATTAGATATAACAATAATAAATGCGAGTATTTATAAAATCTATACGTTTCTAAGCTTCTTAATCATTATTTAATATTCAAAATTAAATTAAATAATTTGAAATTGTAAAAACTAGATATTTGTACAAATTTCTAATAAGAATTGCTCATCAACGACGATCAATATCTTTATATTATATAAAGTAATATTGTGAGCACAAATATCAAAAAATAAATATTTTTTAAAGAAATTATATTAATGAAAATGCTGCAGTTTACTAAATTTAACATAAAATGCTAGTCTTACGTACTCGACCCTGGCGGAGGTAGGATTGTGCAAAAAAGGATCGCTCTCTGAGTTATCAGAGTACCCTACAAATCTACCATATTGTAGAAATATATTGACTCCGATGTAAAAAAAACGCAGATCGTTATAAAATCAAGGTGATCTTAAAATTGGATTAATATCTCAGAATTTATTCAATTTCGTTCAATTTTGAGAATTATTTCAAATTATATTCTAAATATTCAAAATTATTTTAAAAAATTTCATTGTTTTTTTATTTTAGATACAATATTATAGCGCTTGTATATATTATATATTTCATAACATTATCGCGCAATAAGCACTTTCGAAAGTTTGATTAACTTCCAATATACATTTCCTAAAAAATGGTTTTTAATTCTTTTGAATTTGTGCATAATATATTTTTCATTCAGGTATTAAAATAAGTACTTTAATATTTTATATACGTAAATGATGATTTTACGATCATACGATTTGAGACATTCTTATATTTTTTAAAGACGTTTTTATCAACCCTTGCAAAAATTTATATTAAAATAATTAAAATACCTATGCAAGAGCAAGGTCATGTAAAATGATATTTAATATAATAAAAACTTATGCGATGGCACTGTTTCGCTTTACAGAATATATAGAAAGTTCTAGTCCATCTTAATTATATTTTTATTATGTACAATGTATTTAATTAATACCTAATTAATGCAGTTGTATTTTATTTTTAAAAATTGAACTAGCAGATCAAATATTTGGATTGCACTTTAAAAAAATATAAACAAAAAGTAGAATAGTCTGTCTTTGAAATTCACTTGTTATTAAGAAACTAGTATTATTTGATCCCATTATTATTCTTTTTTTCTTTTTTTTTTTACAAAATTAAATGAACTATGTAATTAAAAATATATTGACAAATTTACATTCAATTACAGAAATCAGTCATGTAGTAGAAAAAACAATTTGATTATAATTTAATGCATCTTAAAAAAAATTAATAATTTTCTTTAATTTTATTATTTAATCAGTAAAATCAGTATTATAAAATAGCTTACATGACAAGAAATAAGAAATTTTATAAAGTTTTTTCACTTCTTGATTTTGAGAACAATAAATAATATATATATTAATGGATGTACTGTGGGTTCTGTAGTCAAAATTTTTCATAACAAAAAATATAATTTCCAAAATTTGTTTTCGTCCATATCATATATAGATATATGAAACGAAAAGATGAATTATAAGCGATTTCATTAGTATAAAAAAAACGACTTGGAAATATAAACTTTTACTATTTTTATCACTAATTTTCATTTTCTGAAATATTTAAAAAAAAAGCAAAGCCTTTCTATCAAAATTTTTAAAGATAATTAATTTTATCTCTAAAACTTTCGTTCTTCATATCTCTATTAATTCATCACAATATTAGCAAATACAATTTTGTTGAATAAAACAGAAACATATTTGTATAATAAAAAACGATAAGTATAAATATACTTGAATGTGTGCGAAAAAACATCATGAAAGTCAGTAATGACAAATATTTTTGTGTTCACCTATTACGTAATTTTTACGTAAATTATTCGGTATAAATAAAATGTAAATAATAATTTGAAAGTGAATTCGCATCAATAGAACAAATGAAAGGCTAGAACAATGAACTGCGAACAATTTTGTGCGAAACTTAAACTTCTCTGCATTGTGCTTTTGTTTTTAGAGGAAAACAAAACAGTCTGTATAGAATTACATATTATATGCTACGTAAATAGGATCAAGCTGATCAGCAAGAAATCCATCACGTAAATGCATCCGTTGCTTTTCGCCTCGCGAATTTATTGGCACGACTCCGGGATCAACAACGACGACGACACCGACGACGAGGTGATGCTCTTCGAGAACGGCGCTGGTGACGAGAGCGACAAGATCGAGCGCCTCACTTTCGCTGCCATCAAGTTCCACAACAACTACTAGTAGATTTGTCCATGTGAATACGGCACTGTTATAAAATATTTAATAAAAATCAATATAAATAATACATTTAAGAAACTTATTAAAGAATTAAAATTAGTTTAAATTAATTCAATTATTTTCAATAGCTTATTCAAAGATTTTTTATAATTATAACAATGAATAAAAGAATGAAAATTACCATTCAGCAATTTTCTTGTGACATCTCATAACACTATTCTCAATATCAATTGGGTGATACCTCATCCCTCTGAGGAGTATCGCTTCGTCAAGTGCGCCCACAACAAATACAGCATCATGAAGTTCCGAATCACCAGGAGGAATATCAGCCTCTAACACCGAGCCATTGTCACCTGGGACATCTCCAGATGCACCAGTTTGCTGCACACTTTCCGTGCGTCGTAAGAAACCCAGATATCCAGTGCGGGCATATACTTCATTAGTGTTCCCGGTTACGAGTCGAGCATTAAAGTGGTCCGCGTAATCACTCTCGTCACCGTATATACTAAAGTAACCGCTGGCATTATGGGAAGATTGAACCCAAATTTCTCCAAGATGTGAGTCGCCACACTGACCCTTAGTCTCTGGATTGGCGATTATTACTTTGACACCCGGCAGAAGCTTACCAGACTCCATGAGACAAAGAGAATGTGGTGATCCCCGTTCTACTAAAGAGACACGATCATTGCGTAATGCTCGTAGGTCCACATATACCGTTGACGGTTCAGGACTTGAAGCACCCTAAAAAAATTTCATATATTTCTTATAAAATTCAATTTACTTTAAAATAATTAAGAAAAATCTATAAAAATTCGAATCTTTGGTTTAATATCACTGTTTAAGCTTTATTTACTATTTTATTCTGTGCTTATTGAAGATTTTTCAGGCTTCCATTAACAGTATAATAGAAAATAAATAATTTACTTGTAAACAAATAGCTGTATTGACTCTGCAACCGAAAGAAGTAGATACCGCTCGTGGACTTAATCCAAGAGCAGAGAACAGTTTACTAAAGCTAGTTGTTAGGGCTATCCTGGGTCTTTCTTCAGCAACAACAACGCAGGTTCTGACACATGCAAGACTCACTCCACGTGCTTTTAAAACATTAACCGATGATCCTAAACCTTTTGTACAAAGTTCCATTACGCCATAAGAGCAAAAAGTATCACGTACTCTTGAATGACTAACGGCTGAAAGCCAAAGTGCTGGATTTGCTTCAACCTGAATTTTTTGTGAAATAACTTAAATTATTAAACAAATTTTAACTGATTATAATTTTGGAAATATATAAACTCAATAATCTATATATATATATACACATATATATTTATATATTATAACTTTATAAAGACAGATAATAATGAAAGATAAATTTTACAAACATAAAATTCTGAATAGATCGAAACTAATTATGGTGATATAAGAAATTACTTTGATACTTAAAAAATTTGAAATATAAATTTTTGATACAATTAGAATTGACATGGTCATATGTAATAATAAAAAATTTATTTTTTATGATTTATACAAATTAATTGCAAATAATGACTTGCCTCTGATGGAGGTATAAGTATAGAATGATGGCCACTGTATATGCTACTGAGACACCAGAGGGCGAATCCCAATCCTGAATAGGGATCTAAGCAAAGAGCTATGTGCCGAGATGGATAAAGTTCACAAGCAAGCTTCATTGCCCGACATAATGAAGTAACAGCTGCATGAGACATCTTTATACCCGCAAGCATACCTGTCGTTGACACGCTAAAATCCAGATAGGCAAGCATTTCTGCAGTTGGAGCTCGATAAAAAACGGGAACTCTTTTCTTTGGCATGTCATCCATGTCAAATATCATTGGCCAGCTTTTAACTTCAACAACATTATTAGCTTCCTATAATAATACCATAAAATCATATTTCTATTTAAAATACAATTGGGCATAATTCATTTCCTACAAGGACTTACATTTTTTACATTTGTATCTATTTCTAAATTTAAATACTTGAATTAATTTCTAAGCATAAAAATTGTTATATTTTTATAAATGACTATAATTTATAAATTATTAAAACAAACATAAACTGTTTAATTTTAATATCTTCATAAAAAAAGAAAAAGTGACAAGTATGTACATTACAAGAGCTAATAGGGTTGAGTAAAAAATAAAAACCTTAGATTTCAGTAGCTTCATAATATTTTGATTAGTCAGAATAATAACAGATTCGCTGGCGTTGACGATCATCCGAACGGTTGGTAATGTCGTCTGAAGGTTTTGAGGATGTGGCGGCCGAATTGTGACCGGGACCGCACCCACGTAAAGACAGCCATAAAAGGCGCATATGAGATCAGTACCGGGCGGAAATAGTAAAGCGACATGATCGCCGGTGTTGAGCCTTGCACGATCTATTAGGAGATTTCCGATACGTTCGGCTTTCTTATGAAGCTGAGAACAAGAGAGGGATGCTGCGACTGTGCCCTTGGAGTTGAGAAGGGTAAATATCACATGGTCAGAGGTGCCGATCGCGCGCCATCGCAGAATCTCCGAAATAAACTGGTACTAAAATGAATTTTATACTTTAAATGATTTTCCAATGGAAGTTTATTCATACAATTTTACATAAAATAACCCATACGATCGTTTGTCAATTAATATAAAAAATAAAATAGTATGATTAAATTGCAATAATTAAAACTCAATAACATTAAATAACATTAAATTTACATATATATATATATATGCATTATTTTAATTATGATTTTAGTACGTATTTTATTTTATATAATACGTAGACGAGCATAAGATTTGACATTTTATAAATAGTATGGTTCATTAAATTATGGCGGTAAACATGTTACTGAGATGCATAAAAATTTAAAACGAAAACTTGCTATAATCGACCTTCTGTGATACGTCTGAAATAAAAAAATTACTATTAACGAGATAGTAAAAAGTGATACCGAAAATACAGCTCCATTGCAGGTTTAGATGAAAATTTCATTTAGGTCACCGAAGAATTCAATTGTAAAAAAATCAAAACAATATAATGTATGTATTCATTAATATTCAAGCTCAATATATTTATTAAATTTAGGATTATATGAATTAAGAATAGTACGGTGAATATGTTTCTAAAGTATGTTATTAATTTCTTTTTCTTATAATTTGTTAAAGAAATGTACTATTTAAATTTTGGAACCAGCAAAAAGTAGTTGTATAATATAGAAAACAACAAAATATTTTCATGTAAATAAACAACTATTTAAATATAAAGACATTAGTATTTATACATCCTTAATATCTGAAAAATACTATTTTTCATAATATTCATTATACAGCATTAAACGAATACTTTATTGACTTTAATAAGAAAACTTAATTTAATATATGAGCCATCAGAAGTAGCATTTTTTAAAGAACAAAAAGTAATAGGTATGGAAAAATAAAAATAAGATTATATTTCGTAAATAGTGTCGATTGAACTCACTTTTTTGGCATTATCACTGTCCTCGTCCAGAATACCCATGTCTCTACCCTGTGCAGAAGCCAACCTATTGCCTTGGACGATGTTGCCTACCATGACACTGGCCGGACCCACGTCTGGAACATAATCCCCCGCTACACGCCCCCGCGACCATCACGTTAGTAAACCAACGCAAATGCTCAAAACCCATTTTTAGAAGAGCAGCTGCACAAAACTCTTCCCTGACTGAGGCCGGAGAAACCGAAGACTTAGAACCCGTTAGCAACCAATAACTACGAATAATATTAACATTGACATAGCTTGAGCAAACAAATCCAGTTTTTTGTATGCATGGTGACCAGCCATTGCATTTCTCATAGATTGATATTAGTATTATGTCATACTGTTGAATATTTGTGGTCTACAACATTGATCAACAGGCATTCGACCACAACATTTTTTTCGAATGCTTTCTCACTGCTACCATAATTTACAAAAAAGATTCATTTGTATTTTCCATTTTGATAAATAAAAGCACTTTTGTCCCATGTCTAAAATTTCGCGATTTCATTAGAATATGTTCAATACTTTACCGATTCCTAATAATTCATGTTGTATATAAATAAAGAGTATATATTAGGTATAGAATATTATCAAATAAATAAAAGTAATTTTAACTTATATTAAACATTACCCATAAATTAAAAAATACATTTATATTTTTATGTGAGATAAAAAAAATTTGTCTAATTTTATATTTCTTTAATAAATAAAATTTTTCTTGAAAATTTAATTTAATTTAAACATGCCTTGTCTAGGAAAGGATAATTTATTAAATTTTTATTTTTCTTGTTAATTATAAGTAAATGAAAAAAGTATTAAAAAATAATTTTGTGGTAGAATATTTACGGATGTATATGATATATATAGACTAGAGGTTTTTTACGAACTCAGCCAAATGAAAGAGTGGCAACCGAATGAATTTCATGTTGAAAATAAGTGTAATTAACATTGAGGATTAATTTCTAAAGGATTTTGTTGGGTAAAAATAAACAACCAAAAGAAAATAAAAATTTTGTATACGTAAAAACTGTAAAACATAAGTATGATTCCGCGTCTTTTATCACGATTGCATACACTCGTGTCATCGTTTCGATTCTATCACTAATGCCAAATTGTGTCTCTATCTCCCGATCATTACAAAAATTTTGTTATCATTACATACCCTACTCAGTTTAGGAAGTCTGCTCTTTAATTGCCATTCAGAGTTTAAATCTTTACAAATGAATTGATTGTATTAAAGTATCAGTTTATAAATGAACCCTATTATTTTAAAGTATATGAATTATATAGTACATACATATTTTTAATTTATTAGAATCTGTATTAAATATTCATAAAAATTAAAATTAAACACTTTTAAAAAAAGGTAACTTGTCAAAATATTTAATAGTAAATGTCTTTAATTCTTTTTCATTTAAAAATAAGAATAATTTTTACTTTTCATTACATATTATTACTATTTAGCAATATGTATATTTCATTTCATTACATATGATACATTATCAATATGTCAAATAGAAAGGATAAAATTTTACATCCATATAACATATTATACAATACATTATTTAAATTATTCTCATTACGTAAATTAATTATAAGTATAATATATTGTTTCTAGAAATATTAATTGAAATTTAATTTCAAGTGTAATTCTTCATCCATATAAAAAATATTAATTATTATTATAATTTTTCCTTTTTAGTACAATATAAAATAGATGAATTTTATAGATAATATCATAATTGTAGTATCATTATATTTATATTAATTAAATTAATATATTTTGTATTTTATAATATTTACTTTTATTTATTTTTTAAAAATATTCACTGTTCTTATTACTATATTGTACTAGTATGTACCTAAATAAAATCAATAATTAAGAATAACGTTTAACCAAATTTTTTAACTTAAAAATTATAGGGTTTAAACTACTGATTCATCTGAGACTTAAATAGCAATCAATCCAAAAAGTAAAAAATACAATAAAACAGCCTCTCTTTGGGCGCATTCACTCGATTTGAGCTTTAGCGTTGGTTGACTTACCCGAATGAATCTCACGTGGCTTTGGCAAGTTTGTAACACAAGTGTGAGGGCATAGTAAAACATTAGCTGGATGAAGTGTGCCCTCAAGGAAACGTCTCTTTGTCTCTGAAAGATGAATACCACCAAGAGGAGTCTTAGGAAGGTAGTTGGGTGGTACCAATGCCAAACAGTAGATGCCGACGGCGTGGATGGAGTCCACGGCTTGTAAGACTCGTGACATCCATTGGAAACTCTAGATACCGCAAAATTAAAATGCGATATTTTTTCGTATAATTTTTCAATTTGTGTTTGGTACAAATATTTTAGTTATAATTCAAGAACTTCGTAATGTTTAAGTACATCAAGCTCTATTAATACTTTAAGTGATATAAAATAAGTAAAAATTGAAGTTAAATCCTGCATATAAATTGTTTTTAAAAAGTTATTGAAATAAATAATAAATAGCATATTCAAGGAAAATTTACTTCTTCTTCACTGCAATCGGGTCGTTGCTCAGCAACAACACATATTCTCTCATCTCTTAATACTCTCACACTGAATACAGCAATTCGTCCTCTGTATATGAACTTCATAGGTTCGACTGCGAGTACAGTCGCAATTATATCATCAGCGTTATGCTTTCTACCAGTAACGGTCATGAGTCCATCTCGGGATCCACAAACAAAGACGAGATTCCCGGGTCCGAGAAAACCAAGGAGTCCAGAGCGGGCATATTCAACGTCACCGAGTGGTTGATTCTCAGCTTGCAATGGCAGCACTTTAAAGTTATTATTTGTGAGGCCTTGGAGACCCCAGTATTGACTCCCCGTTGCTGCACTATGCACGCAAATTTCTCCGACCTCATCTGTCTTACAAATAAGTGGTGGACCTTCCATTTTTATAACCGTTACGATACCTAGTATTGATAAAAACAAAAAAGCTTTAATATTGCATTCATTGACTTAATTGTTCTTATAATAAATAGACGAAGATAAATTGACACACAATCTATTATCATTTTATAAATTAATAATGTATTATAATAGCTTTTTATAAGACTTTTATAATGAAAATATTTTAAAAATTAAACCTCATATTGAACTTATCTTCTTAAAAGTATATACTACTTTTAAGTATTGAATTGTAGATTCTTTAAAACATTGTTATAAAATGCTTATTATTAAATAATTACTTATAAATATATTAGAGATAATATAATAATAAAATATTCCGATATCCTCATTAATTCTTAGTAATATCAGCTTGTCATGAAAAAGGAATTAAAAATATATTAAAATAATCATACTTGCGATAAGTGATAAAATTAATAAAAGGATTATACTCTAATAAAATAAAAGTACATATGAAAATATACTAACTTCCTGGCATAACCTGTCCACAATCCTGTAGCGTGAGAGATGTGAGCGAATTTTCCTGATCGACTCTTACAACTCCATAACTTAATCCGGACATGCTTAGGACACCTCTGCCGGTGGCATTGACTCCTGCTCTACCAGGCCTCCTGACTGACACAGTTAAAGCTTCGCTCGAAGAGGCACATGGACAGACAGCGTCAGGCCGAAGACCTTTTGATTGGAAAACCGAGAGAAACTGGTCACAAGATGATAAAGACCATGGATTAGCTCCGTCGGCTACCAGGAGAAGTCGCAGAGTCGACAACGATATATCCTTATGATCTTTTGTAGCAAGAAGACCCCAGTGCAAGTCTCTAGACTTAACGACTGCCACACTGGCGCGATGCTTCGTTATCATTTGCATCCAACTGGCTGGATTTACTTTCATAAGCGCATATGGTATAAAGATAACGTGCATGCCGTTCAGGATACTGGTCAATGTACTATGCCAAAGACCGACTTCGCGCTTAAAGTCAAGCACACAAACGGCGTTTTCACCCTCAGTGTAGCCGCATGCCTTTAAAGAGAAATTTAAATTATTTATTAGTTATATAATATTTAAGAAGGCTTTCCTTACTATTGGGCAACGAAGGAATACTTTGTTTGAAAATTATAATAGACAAAAGTATATACAGAAAAAATATAAATTTTATTTATATTATATTTTATAACGATCTTCTGTGTGAAAATGAGAAAAAAAAACTGTTTAATAAAAAAATTAATATATATACACAAAATTTTTTCTTTTTATACATTAGTAAATTATAGGTTTATAGATTTCATAAAAAAATGAGCAATTAAAATTTTACCAAATTATCAATAAGAAATGAAAAAGTTCTATGAGTATAGGAGGTACACGTAATCAAGGTATACGTCATTTCCATAAAAGTACGGTAATGTAAATAAGTTATTGTAATAAACAACGAGGACGTAAATGTCAGCTCTTAAACAATAAAAAGACATTGTGGTATTACATAGACGAATTACATTTAAAAATATTTACCTGTGTAAGAGCACGACAGTGTGCAAGCATCGCAGCTCGTGTTATCGTGACGCCCATAACCGAACCGTCTCTGTCGGTTGTGTACTCAATATAAGCTGGAGTGTCATCAGTGAGTCGTGTTGGTGGCATCCATTCCTTTGGTGTTTTGCCGAGGTGCTCCGTGACGAACCAGTGCAACCTCGGCCAACCTTTAAAAGCTACGACCTCACCCGCAGTTGTTTTCGGTAGCCCTTTCAAACATGCTTCACTAGTCAAAGCAACCTATAATTAAACTCGATATCAACGTTATTTACCGTTCACTTTCAATTTTATTAAATTAATCCTAGGATGACGGTTCATGGAGGATCGTTTCATTTTCATAACATAACTTAAGTGAAACAAATTTACTTTTCAACTAATAAGTGAAGATTGGTTGTCTCTATCAACTTAAAAACGTTAAAATTATATTTTCTAAAATTAATAAATTGAATGAATAAAGATGAAAAAATAATTTGGGTAAACCATTAATTAAAGTAGATTTTAAATAAATTATAGTTTGTATGGAATTGATATAAATCATTACACATTTATTTATAATTTCGTATTTAATGAACACAATCTTATGTTACATCGTTTTTTTTTATATCGAAGTTCAAAAATATAAAGTTCTTAATATTCAGTCCTCAAATTTTATAATATATAAAACAAAAATATGAGAGATATGGTCTATTATATTTTTTTTAAATTGAGAAGTTTGAACTGTTAAATAATTTCAAATTACAACAAAATCATTATTCTTCAAATAATTATTATATAAGCTATAAATATAATTCAAAATAATAATTTGTTTTGTATACATAAGAATCTTAAGTTATTGGAGATTTACTTGGAGAAATAAATAAAAATTAATTAAAAGTAAATTTATTACAAATTTGAATCTGAGTTTCAAACAATAAATTATTAAATAAACACAATTTGAATACAAATTTTTTAATGATACAATATTTTCCAATAAATTGGAAAAAACTTTTTATTTATTATTTAAATAAAAATTGTAAAAATTGAATTAAGCAATTATTTCAACAAATCTTTTTTTAAAAAGAATAAACTGGAGTGTTCTCTTATTTTACTGACAACTTTACTATTTAAAAAATTTTTCTAAAAATAAAAATAAAAAATAGATTTCTATCAAGTAAATCATTAAATTATTCAAAACACTGAAAAACTACAAAATATAGCAAATGAATTATAATAGTTTTGTCAATAGTCAAAAATGATTAATTAAAATATTATTTAAAACAAAGTATTATCTAAAATTTTATTTTTCAAACGGAAATATGTAAAATGTATAGGCTATTTTTAAGTAATTTTATTCGACAGATGTATTTAAAAAGTGATTATTTTGATATAAATTTATTAATGCTGTATTAGAAAGTTGTTAGTTATCATAGTTTAATTCTTTATAGAACTAATGTAAGTAACATATAATTGATTATATAGAAGAAGATAAGACAAATAACAATTAAAAATAAGAATCTAAGATAGTTATTTAAAATAGAAAAATAAATTCTTTATATTATTTCATTTTTTGTTTTATGCGTTAAAAAGAAGTTTTCAGTAAGTGCAAAAACTAAATTTGGAAATATGTTTTACAGTGGAAGTCTTATTTTTATGACAATAATAGAATAATATAAGTTCATCATCTTCTATTGTAATAATTGTAAAACCTAAACGGAAGGTAAGACGGAAGAAGAATAAGAAAGGATTTACGGGAATTTATGTTTGGTGACGAAAAGGAAGACCGTATATTGGAGAATATTAAGTCTCTGTTTATAGTCTCGGTGGGAAATTATACAGACCTGTATGCCACAACTTCCGAGGAGGAAACCGATCTGTTGCGAACCTGCGTCGCGGCGTGTGAGCGGCACCTCGATCGGCACCGGGACGATACCTGCCTGCAGGCACCCGTAGAACGCACATATGAAGTTAATCGGATCGTCATTGGGGTAGACGAGGGCTATCCGGTCGCCTGGTTTGAGGCAGCACTCGCCAACCACACGACTGAGCGCTTTGTTCAATAGCGTGTACGCAATCTTGTAGGAGCGACTCAGCAGTTTCCCGTAAGTCAACGTTACGCAAAGCTTGCCATTCGGATCAAGGACCGTCGCTGCTGGCGCCTTATACGAAGCTGAGCCATACCTGTAGGATAATTCATCGAAATTAGCTACTTCTTGCATGGATAAGCTCCACTCCTCTCAGCTTCTTCCTGCAAGTTCATTCTACTTTTTTTATCAGCATTCCCCGAGAGCCAGCTTTAATTACCAGAACAATTGTACATTATTTTCAGCCTATTCCTTAAAGCGTTCGTTTATCTATTTTATTTTCTATTCACCGCAATTCGTTTCTTAATTAATCTTGATTCCATTTTTAATTGGCACACATGAACTTTTAGATGAAAAGAGAATATATACTGAATGAAAATGTAAAAAGACTAGACTAAACGTGCTAAACAATATTAATAAAGACTACCAGAACTCATAAGGACTTAATTCAAAAGAATTTAAAATGAAATTATCCATTGAATTTAAAGATTACTTGATCATCAGAACTCATATTTACGATTAGTCAAGTCATAGAAAAATTTTTCTCCCAAAAGAATTCAAAAGTAAAGAGAGAGAGAGAGAGAGAGAGAGAGAGAGAGAGAGAGAGAGAGAGAGAGAGAGAGAGAGAAAGTAATTCGAAAAGATTTGTGACAGTGAGTTGCATGACAATATTACGAACCTCTGAATAGAAGCTTCGACAGATCGAGGAAGTCCAGATGGTACAGAAAGCTGCTCACCGACCGCTGGTGTCATTGTGCCGCCCTCCGGCTTTGGCGCATTAGGATCTTTCGGATTCGCCGCGATTTCTAATTCGATATCATCGTCTTCGTAGAACTCCGGCAATGGTCTCCGTTTTGGCCGCTTCAAAGTATTCAGAAGCTGCTGGATCTTCGCAGAGACCTTCCAGCGCCCTGTCGTCCCTGTATTATTTTCCTCTACGACATGATATCTGTTTACCCGATCTGCACCTTTTAAACATTTTCCAATAAATAATAAAGTCAGATTTTTATGGGTAATTATTATTCAAGTTTATAATACAATTTTATATTATTTTAATATCTCACTTAAAAGCCATTGTGAAATCATTTTAATGTCTTTCAGATGAGAAAGAAATATATATATATATATTACTTCAGTTTCTTCACAATTTCATCTTCTACTTATCCATAGATGTAAAATTTTCATATCAACTATTAGGAAATTATTGTAAAATTAACAAAATTTATCAATAGTTCAACTTAAAACATTCATCCACACTAATGTTAGACGAAACACCAAATTACGAAATCAATCTACCTAATTAATTTAAAAATTTCAATATTAATTTTTAATAATTTTTATTATACTTACACAAATAAGCAACATTAACTTTTTTACATAAAGTCTTACCTGTTTTCTAAATCGTAAGTTATTCAAATCTAACAATTTCGATGCATGAGTCGTAGAGCCTCTCAAACAAAAAACAGGTTCTTAAAATCGGAAATTCTCGATTCGTATTTAAGTAATTATATAATTTTTACTAATTTAATTTTATTATCTACATTTCTATCAACAATTAGAAACAAATTTAAATTATTATACACACCATTTATAAAATATATGATATTATAATAAAAAAATTGTTTTTAATGAATTTATTTGTTAAGTAACGATAATTAAAAAATTTAAAGGTTATAATTTACAAATAAGAATAAATTATTGATAAATCTTAACTCTCTTTAAAATAAATTATTATAATTTCAATTAATAAAATAAAATTTCTAACATTCGGATTTTAAGTCTATTTAAATATTTAGCAATTCATGTATTAAATTTAAAAATTTTTATATACATTATTTTAAATACCAACTAATATCTATAGAAAATAATCTATGGAAAAATTAGCTAAATAAAATTCAGTTAATGTTAGCTTAAAATAGCTAAACAAAATTCAGGTAAAGACACTAAAAAGATATTTCTCAATATAAAAGTAAATTTCACACCGAGTAATGAATTGTTCATTAAATGTATATTTATTTAAGTATAATAGGAAATGAGGAAAATATATTTTCGATTTTTGTGACAATTGAAATTAATTTTAATTTTAATCTATAAATAAAATATTAACAAACCTATAAATATAAAATTTCAATGAAATCGTAAAATTATATATTTTTCATAAATATGTACTTATTCGGCATTTTAAACAAAGCTTTGATGATAATACATCAAAAACAAAAAATTGATATAAAAGAAATCGTAAGTGAAATAGCTGAAAAGGTAAAGACTTGCGTGACATTCTTTATTCTCAACATTTACAGATTTAATAAAACATCCTCGTGGAGCATGGAGACACGTTCTAACGGTCAGACAATCGACAGGTCACGATGTACGTTGATTACCTGCTGGTCGCCGCGATTGGGTGCTGGTGTGCGTGACATCGGGCGGCTGGACGAGGTTACAGTAGGCATGAGGCGTATACTCGGCGATATCGGTAATATCAGCTGGTGGCCTCCTCGCAGGCGGCCTCGGTGGTGGCGGCGTGTCCCTCGCGGAACCAGTGCTGCTCGTATCTGAGAGGCCGGTGCCGCTGGGCTCGCCTACTCCGGGACTCTCCTCTGTAACAACGCTGTCTTCATCGCTGCTGGACTCCCCGGTTCTCTCTGTATGTCCAGTGAGACCTAAGTTAATGCGCTCTGAGCGTTCGGGACTCCGCGCCATCACCGAAGTCCGTTTCGAGGGCATCGGTAATGACGGCTTAGGTCGATTCTGCATTGCCGCCAACGCCTGTTGCACCGCTTCTTGTCTAACCTCTGCGTTCGACAAATAAAAAAATCTCAATCATTATATTATTTATAAGTTCCCATCTGATTATCAACCTACTATTTTCAATATGCTTTTCAGTACACTAATAGAACATAACCGCTCCCTTCAAAATAATATGGACTCCAGTGTACGGAAAAATTAAAATTTATAGGTTTATAGAATAAACGGTGGTCGCCTTGTTTTATTTTTATTTTAATATCTTATTTTTTATATTGGGCTAGTTTATAATAACTTTGTTTATATTAGAATTTCTATATATTTAATACATTTATATATTCCAAAAGCAATAAATATGTAATAAAGTAAAATCTAATAAATATTTTTATTGTTATTGAAATAAAAACAATAAGATACACTTAATTTAAAAAAATAGAAATTGAAATTATAAATATGTCGTAAATTTAATAAAACTTAATCGCATCTTATAATGCTTACATTTCAAAGATTATAATATTTTAAGCATGGAGTATATATCAAAATTATATTATCCTGACAATTTTTTTTAAACAATCTGTCTTGTTTGTTACTACTTCCACAACTTTGTCACAGAAACAAAATTATTAAAAATTTTTTGCTATATATTTTATTAAATTTTACATATGATATTTTTATATTTTTACTGACAACTAAAATTTAATTTTATTAAACAAATAAGAAAATGTATTTTTCTAGAAAAAAAAAATAATAAAAGAATTTCGTAAAAAATGATTATTAAAAATCTTATTTTAATAGTTAGTTCATGCATATGCAAATTCTTATAAAAAATTATTATCACACACACAAAATATATATACATGCTTGCATACAATAAATTACCATTTTTAACATTTATTTCTAGCACAATAATATTTTTTAAAAATTCATTCAATAAGCTTCGAAAAATACAATTCAGAAAATAATTAAAAAATTCTTAATAATTTAATGATCAAATAAATAAGGTGAATATAAGTGATGTATAAGTAGATAATAATACATATTTATTTATAAGCTTCTTATTTTTAATTTAAAGTGAAAAAGCAAATATGATAAAATAATTCAAATGATATTCGTTTAATCGTTATTTCGATCATTAAAAAATATACTCATAATTGACCTAAAAAAATTTATTATTATAAGTTATAGATTATTTTTATTTTAATTTTTAGATACCTTAAAACCTTCTATAACTGTTATGATTCATTTGACTATTTGTTATTTACTCTAATTTTTAGTTATTATTTTAGCTATTAAATCGTTCTTTTATTTAACTTGATATTATTTTGCACAATCTATTTCAGATAAAAACGAAAAATAAAAGGAATACTGACATAATATAAGTTGAGTATTATTTTAATTAAAATCTTTATAATATTAGGTAAAATTAATTATTAGTATAATAATGTATTTATCTTTAAGTTTTTGTATCTAACAACAGTTATATAATAAATAGTATGACAGTTATCATGCTGCTATATATATGCTATATGTATATAAACACAATACAAGAATATACTTTTAATTTAATTTAAATACTATATTAAAAAAATTTATTAAAAATATTTATATATTAACATTGTTAAATATTATTTAACTGAAATCTAAAAGGTCGTCAGTATGAAAATAATTGAAATAAAAATACGTATAACAATGAAAAGTTGAACATGCTCGGACTAATCAAGTATCATAAAAATTTAAGGTTATTTTAAAAAGATTTTTATTTAAGCTAATCATAAGATCTGTTTTAGAAAACATAGGAAACAATATCCTGACGCTTTTCGTTGTGCATGGGTAGAAACTGAACATTACTCTTGGAATACGGCACGTGAACGACAAAGGTAATGCAATCGATCCCTTTAAACTAAGTTTCTACAGGAATTATAAAAATTAAATAGAGCTATTTTTGATTTTCGATCTTCTATTAGAAAAAGTCGTATAAAGTGAGTGAGAGAGAGAGAGAGAGAGAGAGAGAGAGAGTTAGGAAAGACCAGAAATATCAACGACGACAACGACGATGGAGTGTGTACATTGGAGAAGGCAGAATGAAGAATGAACGCAAAGATGAAGGGGTCGAAGAGATTTGTTTAATAAGGAATACAGGGGCGCAAAATTCCAATAAGAGAGACCGTTAGCATGCGCCGGTATAAGAGCACAAGTATTCGTGTCCCAAGATTAAAGCGGGCTTACGGTAATTCGCTCAGCGTACGGGCGAGTAACGAATGGCGGTCGCTCGTGCTGTCAATTGCCCACATTCATATATAATCCACGGGCATATTTCGCTATCCTCGAGGCGTTAGCGGCGCGCCAGTCTTACAAAAGGCGCTAATCGTGCGTAGATCGCAGAAAACGGAATGGACATACCGAGGCGGCCACTGCGAGCTGACCTTTCTATCTCCTTTCCCCGCGCCCTGCCGCTTACCGCCCCCCGTCGCCAGCATCCCACCGCACTCCACTCCGCCACATCCCGCTAGGATCGTGTAACACGAGAATCAGACTTTCCCCGTGTGCCCACGCACGGGGTTCAGCGCTTTGTCTCGAGAACTCTCGAGTCTTTTTCCTGCACCAACGAATCCATTGTTACTCTACATGTCCTTATCTCTCTCTCTCTCTCTCTCTCTCTCTCTCTCTCTCTCTCTCTCTCTATCCCCATCTCTTATTTTCTTATATGACTGTGGGAGCGTGTGTCGCTAAATACGGAATGCAGCTTTGACGACTAATTTCACCGACGTTTCTTATTCATCACGAATTCATTGCTGCTACATCTATACGTGTAGCATTGTTATCATAATGCAGGCCTAAGTTTAATAATGATGTATGCAAGTGAGCCTTAGTCGAGGGATGGAATGTTTGAAAGGTTGACACGCCTCTGACGTCCCGAATATCTTTTTCAAATTATAGATTTTTATATTAGAAAGTGAATCCCTGATACTAATCATTTTTGAGATACTTAACAAGTGATTTTTCAAATTACTGAAGCATTTATTGCATATATAATTTTTATTTTATTTTATTATTATTAGGACATAATACATTATTTCGACCATCAATGATACTATTACTTTAAAATTCAAAACAATGAAATTGCCGTAATACAACTAGATTCATTATGTTATCAGCTAATTTTAACAACGTTATGCAACTTTGAAACTGTTATCTTTTTTAGTATAATTAGCTTACTAATTAAAGTTTTGCTTATTATTTTCTCATTTAATTTACTTCTAAAAGATATATATATTACTCAAAATGTATCTTGTAATTTTTTGCTTTAAATATTTCAAAATTATTGAAAAATTATAATTTTGTATTGCATTTATTTCAAATGAATTGATAATGAATTTACCATAACAATAATTATAATTAAAAATTTAATATTACGCATTGTAATTATTATATATATATATATTAAATAAAATGAATTAAACGACAAATTTTATTGATAAGTTATGTACTTTCCAATACTTGTCTTACAGTTTATATAAAGCGTAGATAGTTTAACATCTATTTTTCAATTGCTAGTAAAGTCAAAATGAAGTACTTATTTTTTGTTTTATAACATACTTTCACTATATTCAAATAAGTTTCTATTCAATAATGATCTTACTAAATTACATTCATCATTCAATTTAAATTACTAAATCATATAATGTAAAACTATATAAGATCTTTTATAAGTGTAAAAATATAATTAGAAAAATGTAGATCATTATTTACCAACTAGAAATAAATATAATACATTAAATCATAACTATAATTTAATTATAAATCAGACCGAATAATTGATTTTTAAAATATAAATTTTCTTCTTCTTACGATAATCTTTTGAAATTATTTTTAATTTTATAACCTACTAATAAATTTTATAACAAATAGTATATAGTTTTTATATTTTTTCATAGACATAAATTTAAGGATAATATTATAAACCTACTTGTAGATCTTGATTGAACATTAAAGCACATTAAAGGCATTTTAAAATACAATTTGTTTCGATTACTTTACAATAAAGCTGTAATTATTTTGAATTATAAAAATTCAAGAAATATAATTCTTAAGAATCCCGTCGTTATATCTATAAATATATCTTTCTATATACACATATATCTTTGTTGCTGCAAATACTCGCATTTCATAAAAAATATTGTGATCTCGATAAATGATAGAAGACGGAAAGTAATTGACGTAAATGTCATTAAAAGTATCGTTCTACTTAAGATACGTCACGTAATAAAGAGGCACGTTGCTGTTTCTATGGTTCGAAAATAGTTAAGCGACAAGAATGTTGTGAAACTCGCGGGAATACGCTCTTTTAAACAGCTCAACTTCAATTAACTCAACACTAATGCAAGACTTACTAGTATAGTAGTATTCACATCTTTAAATTTACATGTGTAATTATACCTACAAAACGCTTTTTCTAGACTTGAAAAAGTATGCATTTTTTTATTTTCATTCAAATCTTTTTGCTTCGGTTTTTTTTATTATTCAATTCTATGAATCTTAATTTAATAATCTTGAATTAACAGTCTTTTAATTTCTACTTAACATTTACATATATATATATATATATATGTAAATTGAAAACCACTTTTAAAACTGTTAATAGATTTTACAAAAACTGAAGCAGTTGAATTAAAAATAATATTAATATATAAAATAATTCATTTTTTGATTTATTAATTAATATTCATACCTGATTTGATTTGTTTTATCATGTAATATTGTCAATCAGTATATAAAATAATTAGAATATTAAGTATTCATTTTCTAAACCTTATACAATTTAATTTTTCAAAAATTTATAAGTATAAAAGCATTTTAAACAAATAATTAATCACACATTTCAAATAAAAATTGAATATAAAATATTAATTCATTGTAAGTATACTAAGATATGATTTTTTTAAAGAATTAAGTGAACATTTATTTTTCTAAATAATTAAAAACAAATAATTCATATTTTAAATATATGAACAAGCAACATATAATAAATAGTAATATTTTATTACAATTGTGAAAAAGCTTATAAATATATTACAATAATTAAAAAATTCTGACAAAATAGTATATCATACATAAATATTATAAGATCAAATTGTATTGAACACATTATTCTTTATTTTAATATAAATTCAACTAATATGAACTATATAATACGTATATAATAACTTTCATAGAAATATTAATGCAGTATTTTATAAAGTATTCAAATATTGATACGTAAGGAACCTACATTATTTCAGTAATTTCATACGGTAAAATGTTATTCTTGTTTGGAATGCGTAATTTTATGTAAAAAGTTTAAGCTTCTTTTGAAAAACTATTAAAATTATCAGTAAATATAATAACCGATTGAGAGTTATACATATATCCACATTAAAATTTAGTTATAAAATCAAAGTTATTGAACAGTAATATGATTTATCGGCATCAACCGTATTATGCAATGTAAAAGTGAATTTAAGAGTGACGTACATATTATATGAGATGCATGAAAATTAAACTTATTTGTAAATTAATCAGAGTATATACGTTACTCTCAATCATATTATTAATAAATGTCTTAATGTCAATAATTATAACTTGTTACAACATCTTTTATTTATAAATTTTTTATTTAAATTTTATTTAAATACTTATGGCTTATCAATACTTATCAAAATTTACGGATCAAATAATAGTAGAAGCAAATCTTTTTGTGCAAATCACAACATATTTTTTGAATTCAAATATAGCTTATGACTATAAATTGTAAATATATTTAGACTAATACATTTTAATTCTTTTTAGATTAGTATAATTAATTAAATAATTAAGTAATTTTAATTTATAGACAATATTTATTTTAAAAATATTTCGAATTCAAATTATTTGTATTTTTAGTAAAACATAATATAAAAATAAACATACAATTATTACTTATAGATGTATATAAATTTTAATTTTACGAATATGATTTAAAGTAACATAAAATACTTAAGAATTTAAATATTACAGACCGATGAGTTTTAAACTAAATCTTAACTTTCATGGATAATTTTGTATTAAAAATTAAGGAATGTTACGTGAGCGATCGATTATGAAATTAATTTTCGTAGCGATTTAATTTTCAATTGAAATCTTCTAGATTTGTTTACATTATAAATATATTATATCAATATATTATAAATAGTTATCCATATTTATATATCAAAATCAATTTGACAAAAATACTAGAATTTACCAATGTTACATGCAAGTATAATAAAAATTTATAAAATGAAAAAGCGGATAACAAATATATTTATGAATCAGTAAAAAAAATTAACATCCATAAATGAAGTATTTTTATGTACTTTATTCTCATGAAGTACACAAATTTGTTCATTGCACGGAGCTCGTTCGTCCATTGGTCGGTTAAGTATACGAGTAACTGCGCGTGCGCAGCAATACTCACCAGAATGATAGCGGCTTTCGTTGCGCGTAAGTCGGCGGTTGCCGCGCCTTGTCGCCACCGAATTCAAGTTGCTAGTGTTGTTGCCCGTCAAGCTTCCTGATCCCGGAGGAGTGGAAATCCCACTAGGTACTAGACGACCGCCTGTGCATGCAACAACAACGACAAAAACGTAGACAGCGAGGCCAGATGAAAACGAATATATATAGATCGCGTTGTCAATATGACTGAGACAGGGTGATTTAAAGACTTTTATCTTTCGAGACACTCAGTACCATTTTACTTTCATTATCATTTTATATATCAATTTTCTTAATGGACTGTCGATTAATTACGAAATATTGATATGATAACTTTACAAAATGCACCCATAATTTCGAGATAAATTGCATTTAATAATTCAGATTAAGTTTACGTATGGGCATCTACTTTGTTATCATAGTTTTACTAATAAATAATTTAATTTCCTATTGTATGTGTGTCTTTAATCAATAATATAATCAATATAATTTTTCTAATTAAATCAATTTAATATAAATTTGAATGATACTTATAAAGTGCATATTAAATTGAAATTTTTAATTTTGTAGTTAAAAATACTCAATTTCTTTAAGTTATTGTCACTATTATATATATAAAATATACAGAGAAAATATAAATACTTAATTTCATGAAGAATTTTTATTACAATACAACTACTTTAAATATTAAATGCAATTTTTCTTTATAATTTTAAAAGTAAATTTAATCCAAATAAATAACAGAAATCTTGTATCAAATAGATAATGAAGCAAGTAATCAAGCATTTTCATATATATAAATCATCAATAAATTTATCATTGTCATCATCACATCATAATCATGATGATAATGATGATGATGATAATAATAATAATAATTATTATTATTATTATTATTACTATTGCAATTACAAAAATATTGCGTATAAAATGTACGTTTATACTCATATTTTTTATATAATATTATCAAGGCTAAAATAATATTAAATAAGGTTTTTTATTTCATTACTATTTAGCTATGTGATTATGTTTAGAATTTAAAATTAAACTACCGCATTAGAAAATAAATACATTATTTATTAAAAATATATATAAATATAATAAATAAACTAATGGATTTAATTTTTTTAAATAGTTTTACTGTGTTGTATTAAAACTAATGCTCAATTATGCATGATATAAAATTGTAATAAGTCCTTCAAAAATATCTGTGTAATATAAAATGTTAATAACCTATTAAATATACATCATTATTAATAATAGTAATAGAATTGCATATATAATGCCGTAATAATAAAATATAATTATTTATAATTATTTTGTTTCCTTAATATTAGCAATGAATATCTCTTAAAATTAGGAATATCTAAAAAAAAATGAAAAGCACGTTAAATAATTAATAATAACTGAAAATAGAATCAGAAAAATAACTCATACCTGTTAAAGAAAAATGTAAATTTATTACATATTAAATTACGTATATTAAATTAAAATTTGATATTTCGTATTAAAAGATTTATAAACACAAACCAATTAAAGATAGTACAACAGAGATGTATAAAAAATGTATAGGAGATGAGATAGTATGCTAAAGTAGTACGATCTAAAAACAGAAACATATTCCCGAATCTTTGCAAATTGAGATTTAAATTAAAATAAATAAAAGATTCAGAATTAGATTTTAAAAGAAATTAATGAAGAACGTGCACATATATTTATTGTCGTCGGTCAAGTATGTATTATGTATGTATATGTATTATTATTATTATTATTATTGTTGTTATTGTTGTTGTTATTTTCAGTTCAATTAGTAATAATATTTTGTAAATAAATGTATAACAGTAAAAAATAGTAAGAATAACTAAAATCGAATGACGAAGAACAATATTATTTAAAAAGAAAGAATAATCTTATCAAAAAACATTTTATATTGAAGGTTAATTGTGTAAAGGAGTGATTTAACGCCACAGAAAATTTATATAGAGTTATAGTAACGTATTATTTAAATTCCACTAATTGGTAATTATAATGTAGTATACTCAACTAAACATGATTTCTGATCATAGAGAAAATTAGCGATCAATCGTAAGTAACTAATTTTATAAGACAAATTAATATTTCGATATCTGCTGTAAGCCATAATTGTTTATGATTCAAGTGATTTAAAATCTAATTATTAAAAACAAAAATGCTTTATTTCATATACGAAATAATAATAAGATTTACTACTATTTTAATACTGATTAAACCAGTATTTTAATACTGATTTATTTGTTAAACACTATATAATAAACGACGATAAATTTATATTTTTATTATGAATTTTATTTTTAACTATATTTTCATTGATCAATAACCAGTATTTAAAAATAATAAATATCTTACTTTATACTTATTTTCGAAAAATTCAGTCATCTTTTCTATTACCAGAAATCACTTTTCTGTATTTAGTTAGTAATATTATTTAAAATACTTACCTCTCTCCTCAGTTATTTTTATATATTTAAAATATTCTATACATAAACATATCTACTTTCAAAAAATTAATTTCAAACACTTTTACTAAAGTTATAGAGTACATATATCATATTGCAACTATGTAGTGCATGTACACGATTCAGAATAAAGAATAATGATTATATAAAAACGAGATTACCATGCTATATTAATCGTAAGACTCTAGTTGGTAATCATTAGCAAATATTATTCAATTTTATTTAAAGATATGAATAAAATAAACATTTTATTTACTATTTGAAATATTTTTCAAAATTTTATAGAATTTGACTTGATAATATCCATAAAAAAATTAAATTTTTATTCAAATTATTTTTGAAACATAATATTACAATTAAAATAGCAAAAAATAATTATATGTAATAACTAATTCGTACATACATATATACATACATACATACATACATACATACATACATATATACATACATACATTCATACATACATACATACATACATACGTACGTACGTAAATACAAAACGACTTGTACACACATAGTAATACAAAATTATTACTTTTTATAACGTATTAAATTTAGATTCTTTGCTCTTGTGATGAGCAATAGTAAAAACTGAAGTGTTTAAAATAAGTTGCAATAAATCTGACTAATTTTTTCACTGAATTTTAATTATTTTAAACATCTCTAGATAAGAGAATGTTACTAAAAAAATGTTTTAGAAATCTTAATTTCTTAAATCAGACTATTTTCTAAATAAATATAGAAATTTTTATACTGTAAATATATTAACAAATAAGTGAGCGCTGCTAATATGATTGTGTATCTACATGCATTTTTTTTAAATAATTTTGTTTAAAAAGTGATATTTATATTTTACTGACTTTGCTATCCATTTCATCAATATAAATGTATTTATATTTGTAAAGCAAAGAAAATTAATTTAGATCAAATTATATATGTGCATTCTTTATATTAAAAAAATCAAAATTTTGTGCAAACTATATTATTTAAATCCAAATAAAAATTTATGTAATGAATTGAGCTAACTAAGGACATTTAGATGACATAAAATTCTCGTATTAAGGGCTACCTGAATGATAGCGCTTTTCAGAATGAGTGACGCGACGCTGAGTGCGCCGTGCACGTGGTTGCGGGTAGCCCCCGATGTTGATGCCACCCCCGACACCGCCACCTCCACCACCACCATTGCCGCTTCCGAAACTCGTTCTATCCAAAGCAACATCACCGCCGCTTCCATTATTTCCGCCTGCACATGCATTTTTTTAAAAAGCAGATAATAATTTATGCTTGCAATCCGATATCTTCATTAGTTCCATTTATAAAGAGGAAGAGCTTTGTAGCAATTAATACTCGTTATAATATATATATATATAAAAGAATGCAATTAAATCTAAATTGGTGTTACTTTTCCATATTATTTTTAAGCTGCTATTACTTTTTCTTTATTATAATTTAGGACACGCTTCTTATTAAAAATTAATTACTGTTCTTCTTACTACATTTTAAAAAAAAATTTGTCGAGTGTTTATACATATATTAATATGGACTTATTTGTAATAAGTATAATGGTAAAAATAGTATTATCGTAAAAATGATTTTTTAAAACCGAATTGTATAATTTATAGATATTCCAGATTTGTGAATGATCCAAGCTACTTAGTTTATTACAACTATTAATATATAATAGCTTCTCATATTATTAAAATTATTAAAATTTAATATATGTTTTTAATA
The DNA here is from genome assembly GCA_018883505.1 of Ceratosolen fusciceps. Classification (NCBI taxonomy): domain Eukaryota; kingdom Metazoa; phylum Arthropoda; class Insecta; order Hymenoptera; family Agaonidae; genus Ceratosolen; species Ceratosolen fusciceps. The sequence continues at coordinate 15,836,771 of RCIC01000003.1, read as the reverse complement.
TATGTTACAAACATGTTTCATATTAAACAATATTAGTTAGATTTTTTTATACTTTACTGGTAAATTTTTTACGTTACAGTATTATTCATCAAAATATTAACAATATTAAACTCATATCAGATTTAAAGTACAAATATATTTATTATACATTTCTTTTATTTATAAATACAGTTTCATAATATAACTTTTTTCTACTTTTTTCCAAAAAATATACAATCTCCATTGCGCATATAATAAACCTCTTCAAAGTAGAACGGCTTACTCGCGAATTATTCTCGTTATGAACTCGCTAAAAAACGATTAATGTAAGAATAGCGTGAACACAAATATACACTGTAGGTATAAAAGAAAGTACTTAAATATAAATATTTATTTTCAATTCGTTGTATAAAGTATTCGGGATAAAGATAAGCAAACTAGAAGCGAAGGAGAAATCAAATATGCAACGTTTAATGACATTTAGAAGTTTAGAAGAATGGAAGTATTGAGATTTTTCGTGCGCCCAGTAACATGTGCAGCTTACTCATATTAGTAGAAAAATTTCTACTAAAATACGAAAATATTAAATTCAAAATGTCACACACACGGTATTTCGATTATGAGCATTGCATAAAGCGTGAGGAGCGCAATATGAATATCTATATGACTCGCCCCTTTCCATCTCACGTTGAACCAATATTTAACTTCTGTCATATTCATTAATCCTTTAATCAATAATTTACAAAAATATGAAAAATAAAGCAAGACTTTACAGTAAATTTTTTTTTAGTCAACTCAATATTTTAGAATACATTAATTGGATTAAATATAAAAAATTTTAAAAGAGCAAGTCTTTTATACCATTCTATTTTAAGAGACTATTTAAAATTTTTTACAGCTCATTATTAAAGCTATAGTAGTTACGATTTAATACTTATAAATGAAAAAGGTTTATAAAAAAAAAAGTAAATATGCATTGATTATCTTGATTTGATGTACCCTATGTATTTTTTATTTAATAATGTCATATTTTATTCACATATTTTGAAAAAAAATCTAGTTTTTATGATATAAAATTAAAATAAAATTTCTTATTGGTAATTAAATTGCTTATCTCTATCATTCACGTATTTTGTAAAATTGAGTAAAAATTCGTAGTATTTATGAGTATATTTTATTTATTTATATTTTAAAATCCTTTTTGTTTCTGATTAATATTCAATAATTAGAATTTAATGTAAATTCATTGAATTTTCAAATTGTATTACAACTACTTATATTTAAATCTAGAATGATGCGATGAATTATATAAATACAGACTAGCTAGATAAAAATATTTTTAATAGATTATTCTCTATAATTAGACATACTGTTTTATAATATTTAAATATATCATTTAGAGAAGATTTTGTTTAGAAATTACATCACCCGTTATTCATATAAATATAGAAATAACATAGAATATGAGTAGTAACAAATTTTTTTGTTATTATACAATTAAAATACCGACCAAATTACAGTGCAACTGACAAACAATAATAAGAAAAATTACTTTATACTAATTTTTTCAAAATGGATACTCCCGGTTATCATCAACAACCTATATTTACATATACATGTGAAGATTAACTACAGCTTTCTATCTCCCATTAATTAAGTTTGAAAGATGAAGAATATGGAGGGGACGCACGATAGGAGCAGGAGAAGAACAATATATAATAAAACCTAAGTCAGGTCTGATTCATGTTAGGGAACGAGGAAAACCTCTTGATGTAGCTTTGCCAACTTCCCAATGTCTATTGATTCGCGGTATATTTTATGCCTTTTTCAGAGTGAAAGGTTTCTACTCTTTTTCGCCTCATATGTATAAGCAAGCTCGTCCTCGCCTCATAAGCCCTCCGAAGCAGCAGAAGAAAGAGAGAAGAATAACAATCGACAGACAGTCGCGAAAAATCGATTTCGAACGTACATATGAGTATAGTGCACGTTGGCCAGGCGATGTTGGTGTAGAATCATGAGAGAGAATAAGAGATACAGAGAAATGGAAAGAGAAGTCATTGCATTGCGCCTTGGGATCACCTTATGTAAAAGGCCTCTGCTCTCGCAACTCTTCCGCGTGTCTATGTGCAGTTACTTGTCGGCAGGTATGATACTAGCTTTGTGCGCCATGAGTGTGCACAAGTGCGCACGTACAGATGAGAAGGTGCGCATGCTCCAACACTTACCGTAGCCACGAGCGATCTAAGGAGGAATGCCATCATCTGTCCGCGAGCTCGAGGGTAGCTCTTATTTGCGAAATAGTAAATATCTTAGCCGAAATGCATTGCCCAAGTCCGAGAGAATTTTAATTACCGACTTCAGGTGAAAGTCGTCACAACAATCCTGATGACATAGTTTTTTAACGCTTTTTTTTTAAAGAAAATTAATACTAATGCGTATATAGAACGTAAACTATAAAGAATAATGTAAATCGATTTGCAATGTTTGCAAAGTATAACGGTATTTATTTTTTATTCCTGTTATATGAAATTAATTTCACATTAATTTTTAATTTTTATTAAAACTTTAGTAAAATTAAACTTTAATTAAAACTTAAATACATATTCAATATTGAATTTTTTTAAATAGCTTTATTTCTAATAATATAAATCAGAATCCATTTTTCGAATTAAATTCAGTGCATTAAACAGAAGTACTAATAATATAATGTAAAATTTGTAATATAACAAAAAAAATTAGTAAATATATTTAAGCCTAAAATCACTCATGGAACATAAATGTATAGAATCGATTGGACAATACTTACATGTTATTATAGTTTTATTATCTAGACATTATTAGTAAAATACTGATCTCTAATAAATATAACTAAAATAAATTTCATTTTGTATTAACTACATCATAAATAGTTAAAGATAAAATTTTTAGACTGATTTGCGAAATATTGTATTAAAATATAATTCTTATTTTTTTTTTATAGTAATTAATAAAAATTAATTTGACATCAATAGAGAAAGAACCAAAATTCCCTCCCCTGCGAAAAAATGTTATTAATAAAGTTTTGTATTCGAATACTTCAATAAGCTCTTAAATTTGAGGTGACTATATACCAGCCATACGTACTATAATTATATTTTTTATTTTGTTGTTCTAATAACAAGTTATTTAATTTCATTTTGTAGCATATATTTGGATTTGACTGAAATGTTGATACTTATTATTTGAATGTAAAGTGAATTATTTGTTATATATACGGAAGGAATAAAATTTATAATCGTGTATTTCTAACTGTAATAGAAATATTTTGGCAATATTATTTGTCTATTTTATAAAATTTTTGCATATTTTAAAATATATGTTCGCAATAATCAGTTTTTATCTGTATTCTGTATACGTGAAAATTTAACTTATCACGAATATCATTCGTGCACAATTTTAGCAAATGAAACAATGAAGGGATAATTTTAAACTTAATAATTGTAAAAATCATGTGAACGTTTTCTTAAATTTGATTAATAAACAATATTATAAACCTTAAAAATATATCATGTTAAATTTTAATATAATTTTATATTTACAATCATAAGATATAATAATTATTAAAAATAATAATAATAATTTTTTACAATATTATTTTAACTAATTCGTTTCAAAATTTTCTTCCTTGAAAAGGTAAATAGCAATTAACTATTATTTTTACAAGAAACAATAATTCTACTTGATTTACCATTACCACAACATAGAGTATTTAACTTGTACATAAGTTTAATAAATGTAATAAACTGTAAAAATTAATTTAGTACGATAATTCAGAAAAACAGCTTTTTTATATTATAGACTACAGATAAATTTTATTGAATAGATATTTTTAGATATCAAACGACAATTATCTATCTATTATTTTATTTTTTAAACTATTGTAACATATATAATTATTAAAAAATTATTATACTGTTTATAATAACAATTTTAGTCTATAAATTTAATTTGGAAGGAGACAATTTGGGACTGGAAGTATTGAGGAATTGATCTTGGGGAAATCTAGGGGATCAGTAAGCTTTGAGCGAGTTTTAGGACATGCGGTGCGTGAAAGGATCACGAGGTCTTACAGACTTCCAGTACTCCATACAGAGACTACGAACAATTCTCAAAAGAGTAGCCTTACGCGTAGATGACATGTACGACTTCGAGACAATTTCACACCGGGTAAAGAAAGTGGCACTTTTTGCATACGAAAATGAAGGGTGTAAATTTCGAGCAATGTGAGGTGCGAAGAGTCGAAACATCGAGTCGGGTAGACGGCACGGGCTCTTCTATGGCGTTCCTGAGGCCAAGAGCAGTGTGGACGTGGTTGAGTACGAAAGAGCTCTCACGAGATGAGGTGGTAAATCTGAAAGACCAAGACTACACAGCCTCGGTGTAGTTACCTCACGTTTACCTTTTCCCGGTGGTGTTCTGACATCCCTACAGTTCGTTCCACCGACTTGTTAAAACAATCAGGAAAAAGAGCTCTCTTTGCATAAAAGATCCTACTTGAAATATTGTTCATCCAATTAGTTTAATTACGTTAAATTTTCTATAAGGGCTTTTTCCCCCCTACCATTAAGTGAGGCTTTTTATGCTCGCATTATTTAGTAAACACATCTTTTTAATTTATTTATCTAATTTTATTTGTACAGCCTTTTTTCCATCTTCCGAACTTGTCAACTTTTCAGGAAATAATAATATAATAATAATAAAATATCATTAATTTTCTAATTTTAAAACTTCAATGATAAATATTTTCGATGCATAATAGTCAGATAATTTGAATGTAATGAAAGAACGTTTAGCAAAACTAATAATCATAAAATATCTTTTTTTCATGTATTTCATTAGCTAAAAATTGATGCATTTACGTGCATATAAATATACTTAATTAAATATGCCTAAATATGTCTAAGTAAGTATCATTCCCTAAATAAGGGAACAATTTAAAATTAATAAGAATTTGATAAAAATTTTAAAAGAAATTATTTACTTGATTAAGCTCCGAACATATAAAAAGATATTAAAATTATAATATTAAAACCATTTTTTTTAAAACATAGTAAATATAATAAAATATATTTTTTTTATAAATATTATTTGATAAATGGATATTGAACTTGCTAATTGCATATTAATGTTATCTAAAAATATTGGTTTCTTTTACTAATAATATTATAAATAAAATTATGAAAGTATATTTCTAAAACTAGATAAAATTTTATTCTACAAGCATCAATAATTAAACAACCAAAAACATAAAGAATGAAATTGTAAAAATAAAAAAATTTGCAGATTATACTTAAGTAACACAATAAAATTAATTTTTCTATCTTATTTCTCTAGTTTGTGCGAATCAAATACTTTCTCTTAACTTCTAATAATAAAGCAATTCATTAGACAGAGCAACAATTCATAATAATCGAACCCCTTCTTCTTTTTATGCTTTAATTGCCTTAAGTAACTGTTGGAAACCGTTAACTAACGCAGGAACATTAGTGGCGCGTGAAAAATGATATAGAAAAACAATTGGAGAAAAGGCACCAAGGCCCGGCTGCGGACTTCGGGGCGGAGGCAGGGGAATCGACTTAGAGACGCGAGGTCGTACAGATCGAGTGAGAATACAGAGCTTTTTGGGCTTCTTCTCACTTGTTCCGCCGAGGTCGAGTTTTTCGTATAAAATCGACAAGAGTTGGAAAGGCGGTAGGAGTGCGACTTGCGGATTCGAGTTACTGAATAGCGCTTCGCGAAGCATTAAGTGTTAGTATTCGCGTGGTGTCGTGGCACAGGCTGGTGACAGGGGGATTGAGTGACAAGAAGCTCCTAATCCACCCCAGGGGGAACCTTCCCTGGGAGCCGAGAAACGACTCCCGGTGGCCGATCCAGAGGACAGAGACAAATAGAGAGAAAGTGAGTTCCTCTGCGGCCGGGTCTGGTCTCCAAGACGTTGGAGACAACCCGGTGTCCGCACCCCACACACCGATCGGCCATCCAGACGTCCGAACTGTGTGGAGTTCGCGACGCATCGGTGTCACGGCGTAGGGCGGAAGTCCAGCTGGCAACAAGGTACCGTACGTACATTCCTTCACGAGAGCTCTCCCGCGCGCGTATCGCGAAACTGTCTCAATTAATATAATTATTGAATTTTGCTATTGTATATTTGCGTGCGTGCGTCAAAAGGCTTTTTTCCTCCTTCCCGACGAAGGAGGTTTTTTTACGCCTCGCGGCGATTAGGGCAATTTAAATTAAATAAAGAAAATTCTTTTTGGCTTTGACACTCAACCAACGACTTTTATTTTTTCCGTCTTCCTATCCTTTATTAATATCTTGCAGGACTCACGGAGATGGTAAGTAGCGTATAAATTGCTACAGTAACAAAAAAGTCCAACTAACAAATCGATCCAAGACAAAATATGCTTACTGATTTCTCAATGTCAATCTACGTGACGAGCTTAGTGGCCGCTTAAATCTCTTTCGGCCCTGCATGATAAAACTCATTGCGATATACTTCGATATGCCCCCCTCTTCTAACTCGCTTTCGCCATTAAATTTTCGATATTTCATAAACTACGTATGCTACGAAATAAAAAAAATAAAAAAATAGAATACAATGCTCTTACATATAGATACCTTACACCGTATTTAAAATTCCTAGGAGCATACTTAATTGTGTCAGAATTTTATCATATTTATAAAGTTAAATAAAGTAAATCTAAATAAAGAAAAATAAATATTAAATAACTTAATTTTCTTAGTGATCTTTTAGCTAAAATAGCATTAAAATGATATAATCGAATCAGTGTATATTAATTCCGTAACCATGGATATTCATTTACAAATTTTTGCGGATGTCAGTAAAAAACAAATATAAAGAATGTTTAATGATTTGTAACCAGACGATGAGTTTATTATTTTCAATATATCTTTAATATAAATATTTTTATTTAAACAATACTAAAATAGTAATATTTACTTTTTTTTAAACTATTTTTTAGACCAGTTTTAAATACTTGCTTAAATTTAAGCGTTTAAAGAATTAATATATTAATTAATGTATTATTCTCTGCACATTCATTTAAAATAAAGATTAATAAAAATTAGAAATTTATGATGCAATAAAATTATATTTAATGTGAAAGTCATTAATACCCTCGTATCATTACAAAGTAAAAAGCATTATTTTAAGTACTGTACTTAATCTACCTAAAAAATAACATTCAATTGATTTACATTTACACAGTAGCATTATTAAAAAATTTAATTTAGAATACATATTTTATTTAACTATGCATATTAGTTCTTCATGTTTATAGATATTTTTTGAAATTGCATCTACATTGAATATTGTTACAAAATTTGATAATATAAAATTAGATTATTAATAAAAATTTCTTGTAAATACCTTTCGAAAATATATGATTTGTTTAAAAGATTATAAAATTTATGAAATGAAATAAGTTAAAAAAAATTAGGAAATAAAAACTAATAAATTTTTTTGTACTAAGTAACAAGGATCACCAAATTTAAATTAAATTTATATCGATGTTGCTATGTTTAGATACTATAATATTTTAAAATTAAAAATTAAAAAATTTACGTAATATTATACATAATAAGGGAGCTATAAATATTTTATGTATCATATTTTTTATAGTTGTGATCATCAGTTTTACTTTTTTGGCAATTTTTTATTAAAAAAAATGTTGCCTTGTGAAAGGTATATAATTTTTCCCTGCATAATACCCTTAGAATCTGTGTTGATTATATTTATTATTATTTTATTATTATTTTTATTAAATATGATTATTATTTTATTATTATATTATTTTACATTAACTACATTGTATATGATGAAAATTTTTTGACAAAACAATTCTAATTCTAATTATTTAAAATAAGCACATATTATTTTAATATTCTTGGATCTGCAACTAATTATAATTTAATTCCAGTTTTAAAAAATTTGTTCAAATCAGCATAGTGCATAATAAAAACTGAATAAAAATTAATATTTAATTTTTTTTGTGAAATAATATAAAAAATCATTTATGAATATTTATAAGTTGTAATAATTAATGTATGAATAAATATTTATATTGGTTTTTATGTAAATTTAGATTAATAAAAATACTAAATATAATTTATTCTTCTTTTTAATCTTTTTCGATCATAGATAAATTTTTAAACATTAAAAATATTGCAGGTATTTGTAAATAGCATTTTTAATATTAAATATAACAAATTACATGTTTGATAATCTAGCGGAAGAATTTTTTTCTCTGGTAGAGTATTATCGCTTAACGTGCTTTCTTTTCTGTCCGAAGCTACTGTGAACATTTTATTAAACATAATAACGACAATTACAAGTGGTATCGATGTACTCCCACGTACGAGTGCTTTAAGCAATAATTACGATAACGATTGACAATAAATGTTTAGAATAGGTGAAATATCTATTTTTTATTATTTAAGCCTTCAAACATATAAATAATATCAAATCTGCCTTTGTAAATCGTAACACTTTTGGCTGGCGTATCAAACCTTACACGTAAAATGTCGATGCATAAAAGTTACACAATAAAGACAAACAAGCGGCCGCGTACGTGTGCGTTTCTTTTCTCCTATGTAACGAAAATTCGTGTACATGCATGAATAACAATACGGGTCGGATAATAACACTCGAGGTTGAAACGAGAAGAGAATTGATTACGTCACACACCGTCGATTATAAGGCACCGAAAAATAAACGTAAGCACAGTTAAAATTAAAGTGACAAACAAAAAGGAAAAACGCGCGTTTCTGGAATCTATGTCGATTATACCGAATTTGAAAAATAATCCACAAAGTTGGCTAAAGTTTTTTTAATCGTTAGTAAACATTGTGAAATATTTCTTAGATACCGGTAGTTTGTTTATGGTACTTCTTGAAAGACTTTCCGAGAAAATTACAAATGAGTATAATTTTATATATAATTATATAAATTAATTAAATATATGATTTTAGATTCTTTTTCTTTATATAATAATACAATACATATAAAATTCAAATAAATTTGTTTAGTTTTCAATTTAGCACGTTCTTCAAAATATTATAATGAAAAATAAATTACATAAGCATTTATATTAAAAATTTAATTTAATTATTTTAAGAAAGTATTCTATTTTTCTAATAACTATAAAATGATCCTATATTTATATTTATAATTATATCGTAGTTTAATTAATTCATCTATCAAAACTAATGCAAATTATAAAAATAAAATTAATGAAACCAGTATTAAATTTATACTCTAAAAGGCAAATAGATCACATCACAAAGTACAATGAAAATAAAAATTAATAAATAGTAAACATTTCTTTTATAAATAACATATAATCGAAATAATAATATATATTAATATTTTTTGTTTTAATGTCAATAAATAGACTTAACTACCTGGAATCACTTCAATAATTTAATCACTAATTGTCTATAAAAAAACTAACTTAAGAAATAGAAAACATAACATGAAAATGCAAATACCTATGTATGATTTAATGACTTATTTAGTAAATACTTTACTAGACTTACTTATAAATAATTTGAAATTTAAAATTTTGAATACCATAAATTAGATAAACAACTTTAAAAGTATATATTAATTATATTGAATCGATATATTATGTGAATAAATATTGTCATAAATAAGCCTAAAAATTTCATAAATTTGAAATATTCTCTGATTAATTTAAATCAACAAAATAAAATTTAAAAACAAATATAATAATCATAATTTATAGTCATAATTAGGTTAATAACAATCTCAAGCAAGTTCTAATATATATAACGATTTTTTATAAACTATTTTATTTTTATGAGATTTTAACTAAATTAATTGCTTCAATGCATGAATACGATGTTTTTATGGTCATTTAACAAAAATAAAATATAGCGTATTTCACAAAGTTATCAACTAAAGTCCACAATAAGAAATAACAGTAATAAATGTGTTAAAACACAAGAAGCTCTTCTCAATTCAAATTTCCCAAAGTAAGTCATATAATTAGCAAATCCCATTCCTTGAGATCTAACGACAAAAATGCGTTGCACAAAAATCCAAGAAACGAAAAAAAACGACAGAAAAGTAGGTTTGTATACCCATAGAACATTCTTAGGCGTTCTCGGTATTATATTATACATCGCCTAGTGTCTACCACAGCAAGCACCGCGTCTGCTACGATACGCGTACATGTTTCATATGTGTGACTTTCAGTCTTCTGTTTGAAATAGCTTTATCATTTTTCCTTTGCCCCTCCGCTCCACTTGCGTATTTATCCCTTTATTTTATTCATCATATCTATCTTTTATTAGCAACAGTGTATTTATCATTCATTACCATTATTCTTGACTTTTGCTCTGTGCAATTCAAGGTGTGTAAATAATATTGAGTAACACTAAATGTGCGGCGATTATGAATTCAGTGCACTTAAGATTCGTGATTAGAAAATGTTTCTTTTTTAAGATGACAGGAGGTTTTTACAATATTTATTATATGAGTAATCTGTATTTCTATTTTTCTTAACTATGTATACATCATTTTAATATCCTTAGCCCAGATCATATTATTCTAATTCTATGTATAAAAAAATTTCATGTAGATACTGTTCTTTATATTTGTACATCTTTTCACAAAATTTACATTAAACATTGTTATCAAAACGAATATGTTAATTAAAACTTATATTAAGCATCAATCATTTCTTACAATTTTTAATATAAATTCTATCAAATTTATTACTACAGGATATAAATGCTTTTACTAATTATAATTTATTCAAATATTTAAATACTTTCTTAAACGAAACTAAAAAAAAAAAAAATAATAATAATCATTATAATTGAATGCATTAAATGGCATATTAGATGTTCATGCTTGAATTTCAGCAAATAGCGTATTAAGTTCAAAATCTATCAAAATAACTTAGTAATATGTACGTATCTCTATATACGTACGTCAAGATAAAATTAATTTTATATTTCTCTCATAAATTTTTTAGTAACAGTTTTAACAGTATTTAATGCTGTCATTTATTATATAGAAAGTAAATCACACATTCAAATTAGAAGAAAAGTCATATATGATATAAAAAGATGTAAAAGCCTTGAACCAGACCATGAGCAAACAGTTAAATAGAACGTGGTGTGTGTGTGTGTGTGTGTGTGTGTGTGTGTGTGTGTGCATGTATTAATGCACATTGAATGAAATTATAAAATATAATAAATAGACGTGATTTAATAGAGAGAGAAAAAGTTTAAGTGACGTACCAAGCTGTTTAGACGCATACTGCTGTAGTAGGCGCGTTCGCTTCTTTTCGTAACCCTTTTGCGTAATGTCTCCTGCAATAAAATATAATTAGTAAAAAAAAAGATTTATAAAGAAAAGGAGAAATTAATTTAATGTTAAAATTAAATGTAATTATTAAGATTTCTAGAGTATATATGAATATGCTATTAATTCAGAAATACCTTTTTACTATTTAATTATTATAATTGATTTTCAATAGATTGTTTTAAAGATCGATTTTTATTTTATTAAATTGATATTGTTGTATTACAAAAATATAGTTTTTAAATTAATATAATCCAAAAGTAAAAATCATATATTTGTAAAAAAAACTTTAATATATCATATAATTAAAGTTTTTCAGTGTTATTAATTTTATTTTTTATTATATATTAAGAATAGATATTTAAAAGTGTTGTGTATATAAGTAATAATATAAAACGAAATAAAATTTAATGGGAATATTTTTACTGGTGAAGACAGACTGAATTTTTATATAATGGTCTAGCTTTACTCACACTGAAATGTATATAAAATTTAAAAAAATTAAATATTTTATACCTCTATAAAGAAGCTATTGATAAGAAAATCCTTTAAAACCTTTGCACTTTAAGCTTGTAACATAACTATACAACTACAGATATATATAACTATGTAATTACTATTATAATAATAATTATAAGAAAAGTTCATATTCCTTTGAATATTAAATAAAATATTACTTGAATTTACAAGTAATTATCAATGTGCTTTATTATTTTAAATTCTTAACAATACAGAGTGGAATCTAAGAAAAAATTATTAACGTATAAAGAAATCGGTTAGTGTAAAGTATTGGCTTCTATTGATCTTAAGAGTATGTCACGAATGAAAATTTCACAAATTATACACATACCCGCCTAAGATAATCTTAGTAAAAATATAACAAATAAATGAATAGCTTTATCGCATTTCTGGATAAAAAGCTGACCAGTGTGCATATCGAACCCAATTGTCAAAGGTAAGCACAACTCATAACCGGATCGCCACTACTCTCATAGAGAAATCATTATTTTCACGTTCATGAAGCAAATAAAATTTTACATTATCACTAAAATATCGCGTAACACCTGTATTTTTGAAAATTATTAATAAAAAAAAAAACTAGATATTCTATATTTTTTGATAATCCTATGTAATTTTGTTTTTTGAAAAGAATATATTTTTCTGTTATAACTCGGTTCGGATTAAGTTATTTAAAAATCCGAACTTCCTATAAAATTATTATGTGCATGCTATATTTGTGGTAACAAAAACCATCCAAATTTAATACTTTTTAAATAGCCAAATTGCAAAGTTATATTTTATATAATACTGCAGTTTTTTTGTATTAATTAAATTGTAAAAAAAATACTATGCAATAATAAGGCGAAAAATATTTTAAAATGGCATATCTCGCCTCAACGTATAATGTATTTAAAAGTTTTTTTAATTTAAACAAATTTAGAAATACTTAAGTAATATAAAAATAATATATAAATATTACTGAGTTCTAATCATTGAAATTACACATTTAAATAAATAACCCATTTTTATTTGTTAATAATAATTCCACATAAGATTTCCTAAGATATTGGTTAAAAATTTTCTTTCTAAACATAAAATTAGATCAAATTTAATAAAAAAAAAAATTAAACAAAACTATAAATGTATAAAATAAAGTTAATAATCTTAATTCTATTGTATAAGACATTCTTTATTTATTCTATAATAAAATTTAGAGGTATAAGATTAACATAAATTTTCAAGTATGAACTAAAAAATTAAATTACATGAATTTTAATAAAATAACCCATAATGCACAAAAGCATAAATTTAATAACGTAATATTTTATACGTAAAGAATATTTTATGGTTTTCAAATGCGTTCAGCCAAGCTTGTACATGCAACGCATATTTACCACCGAATGTCCATTTTATTTATCGAATGAACATAAGTTATGCATGTGTTATATGAGAGATATTGTATATATACATATACTGTACAACTATACTTGATAATACGGTAAATAATCCGCGAATCGATACTATTCAAGAACAAAAATGGGAGAGAACGGGGTAGTCGTAAACTAGCGGATGCTAATCTGCATTTTCGTTTATTTTCATGATAGCACGTCGTTTCTGGATTTGTAAAGAAAAATACCTGTTTCTTAATGAAATTTATTCATATTATTACTATAATTTTCATTGTTATTTCAGTTTTTATTATATTTATTATACATAAATTAATATATATTTTATAAATTAGTTTACTTTATATATAAATCTAGAATTTAAAAATAAGTAAATCTTAAATTTTGATCAATGAAAGATAACTATGTAATAATAAAATAATTATATTTTAAGATTATAAATTAATGACCTGGTAAATTTTAGTAACATAACGATATATTAAAATTAAACTTCGCAACTAAAAATTTAGCTTGGAAATACGGATATCCTATCGATTATATTATTATGAACTAAGGTGATTGATTTCGTTAAAAATGACACAAGAAGAAACATTCAATTCTACTATTAGCACTTTCTATGGCATTAAATTTATAGGTATATTTTATCTCTGTTTAATGATTGGTAGGAAATAAGAAAAAAGTGATCGCATAAAATTCAATGTGAAAAAAAAATAATCATATTTTGCATTTTGAATATTTTCCTCTTTTTAGCAAAAGTTTCAACAGGCTTTTGTTATAAGTATTCACAAACTGATATATAGACCAGTAAATATAATCAATTTTATTGAAAATACAATTTACTATTGATTACACAAATTATTGAGCGAGTAAACGAGCTGACAGTAAGAGAAAACGATAAATAAATCGATAAATAAGAGAATTAAAGAAAGAGACAGACAGAGATAATAATATTATGTGAAGTGAGTTTCAGGGGCAGACGTTTCATCGTCACGCACCGCAAGTTCACGAATAAAGAAAAACTTTCCGTGACAAAAACAAATACGTGGTTTCGGAAAATATGAAATCACGTAGACATCAAGTTGTGCATCAACGACGTAGACATTGACTCGTAACAATATATGTAAGTTCGATTTGCTACGTGGAAAGCAACATGTTAATTCTCTCGAAACGCATATTCATGCAAACACATACATTTTTGTAAACTTTGCATGTGTTTGCATAATTCAAATGTGTCAAATTTATTATGCTTCTACCAATGTTTTTTAATATAAATTTGACAAAATTCAGTTTTTTTCGAGAAACAAATAATATGTATATTTAATTTCTAATAAACGCTTAAAAAATTGTATTTTAATTTTATAATGTGCATCAGACATTTTTTTCGTAATATTTCTAAAATAGTAATTCTTGAGTAATTTATAACACATCATGATTTAGAAAAGATGTTTTCTTAAAATCTATTTAAAAAACAGATTCATTTAATAAGCGTAGTTATTTTTTAAAAAGTATTTTAGTTTAGTTTATAGTTAATATGAAATTTACGTGTACATAAAACATTATATCTCATACCGTAACAGTATTTACGTAATATATTGCTTTCAATATATAAATAAAAAAAAAAGTAATACTAAAAATAATTTTCTTTTCATTTTGTATTAATGAAATCAAATTATTCATTGTCAATTCAATAAATACAAGATATACTAACGCATCATATTGTCTAGTCTGAATATTGGCTAAAGAAATGTTATTCTTGATTTAAATAAAAGAATCGATTAAAAATCTTTTTTCAGTCGCACATTATAGAAAATAGATTTCAGCAGAATAATAAATAATAATAATTAGAAAGTATAGTAAAGAAGAATATAATAAAATAAAAAATCTGAAAATAGTTTACATTTAATTATAACTTACCGAAATAAATCTTCTCATTTAATTATGTAAGTAAATTAATAATGTTATCAAATTTTTGGTTTAATGTAATATACTATGTGGTATAGTGAATGAAGAGAATCGCCCTCTAAATCTTAATTGTTCTAATAAATAATTTCGAATTTTTCAAAATATGTATTTAAAAATTAATGTAAATTAATGAAACATAAATACTTGTCTCTTCTGTTAAATAAAAAGTATAGTAATGCATTTTAAAAGCCCTCTTACTGCATGGTCTTCTCCTGAGGGAGGAACGCCTTCTCGCTAGATAAACCGGCTGTCCGCGGGCGTTATTGCTTCCTATTCCTGCTCCTCGTCTCAACTGTGATCTTCTCCTCAGAGGTCGTCTTCTTTGCCCTGGCCCCATCTCTTGTTGCCGGCTAGCAGCAAACGACCTTTGACCCTCAACTAGCAATACGACCGAGCAATTTCTCCTCTCACTCGCCGTCTTGGCTTCAGTGACGTTCAGGTTCAGTGCTTTTTTCGCATCCTTTTTATTACCGCCGACAACCAGTAATACTCGCTGCTGTTCCTCAGGCTCGCTTTCACTTGATGATGTGCAATGGTAGCGCGAATTATGTACCGCATTTTCAGCGGCACTTTTTCCCACGAAACCTAAAAATTGACTACTTGCAAAGAAATTATTTTCGTCTGAGTTAATTGATTTTGATTTTTCACCTCGATACTCTTCATAAAAAATTTTATCTTCGTTAAAGTCACTAATTTTCGGTTTCAAAGATGCCAAACTCACTGCACTAGATAACAAAGATGAGGAATCAAGAGTAGACGCGGAATCCATTTTTCCAGGATTTTGTAAAACGTCTGATTTTTCTTCGAAGTCTCCTGATAATAAAAGCTTTTTGTCATCAAATTCGTCGGATAGATTCGAGTCGTTTGACCAGTCATTGCTTCTACTCTCAATATTATCTCCATCTGATTTTACATCTTCTTGTGGCAAACATCGTACTTCTCTCCAAACTCTACCACGTTGGCGATTGGATCTTCTTCTTTCTGGTGGTACAAACCAAACAGGACTGTCTATTACGGCATCAGGTTTTTTTGTAGTAATTTTGCGCCTTCTTGAGGCATACGTTGTTCTACGCCGGCCACTGCCTACAGCACTTCTTCGAGATTTTCGGGTAGATGAAGATAGAGCAGCTGTTCGTTCAAAATATCCTTCAGCACTGACACTGGGAGCCGGTTTCATAGCTGACATTCTTTTATGCCTTCTAAATAATCCATTTTTTGTAGTTAAAGCAGCAGCCCTTATATCCGTCGTTAATCTAGAAAATGACAAAGATAAACTGAACCCAGAAGTTCTCGCACTTGTAGCATCTGTTTTAATGGTAACTGATTTTTCTGGTACCATAACTGTTTTGCCAATCGCTATATTTTCATTACATTTATCATCAAGATTAGACTTAGTTTCTTGATTTAATGATATTAGAGAATAACTTGTTTTGGCCAAGACCGATGTAGAGTCTCTCCAAACATCTGAACGAACATTCACCGTAGTGACATTACTCAATTTACAATCATTAGAAATATTTCTAACTTTATTGTCTACAGCTAGTTTAATATTTCCCACCTCGCCTTTATGCTCTATTCTAGATTGTGATCTTAGAAAATGAGGTGACTTGTCGAGTTCTATAAGGACCGACGAAATTTTTCGATTATCCTCATTATCATATATTTTTTGTATAGGTGGCAAAACTATATTGCGCTTGGTGAATGGTCGATTTTCATGTGAGATATATATTTTTTCCCTCGAGGAGTCTAGATTAAATTTAGAATCTTGAGAGGAGTAAGAATCTATTCTAGATTTTCTATCTCTTGATGAGTAAGAAGAATCTACATCGTTCAACCATTGACCATATACAATTGTTCCCGCAGGCGTTTCCCTTTTCACCTTTTTCTCGTCCTCATCGTCATCCTCTTCAACTTCCTCGTTGATTTTAATAATTTCAACATCATCGCGAGAAATTGTTTTCTCGTTTTTCTCATCCATGTCGAATTCTTCAGAAACATTATCATCACCATGAACCTGAACAATAGTTGGACCTACATTTTTTGGCTTGGTATGTGAAGATACTTCGATTGTTACCACTGAAGCAACAGTGATATTATCAGAAGTATCATTAGCCTTCTGTAGTCTTGTACGTCTTTTACCACGGTCCAGATAACTTTTCCTAATAGAGATGCGCTTAAAGGATTCACTGCGCTCAAAGGATGGCTCGTCCCGGTCCTTCCTACGGCCGACGAGCCTCCTGAGGTTTTCAAACGAGAGCGTCCTCATCTGGTGGTATAATTAAAAAAAATCTTTATTCTATTAATTCTTTTAAAATAATATAATTCGTTGAGCGCTTTAAAATTCACATAACGAAAAGTTTTCTCTGGATATGAATCAATTTATAGAAATTTATTATCTTAGATTTTCTAACTTCTCACAATTTAAGAAATGAAATTAATTTATTAACTAACTGTTGGGACATGTACACAAATGATAAAAATACGAGATATAAATAACAAAAGTAGTCGGTGCGAAGGTCCAAAGCATACACTTTTTGTTCGACTTGCGTTGGCGGGACCACTTTTTTACGCTTTCCCTCGACCGTTAGGCCGTATTACGAAAATTAACAGAAGCAGCTTGTCAGTTCGTTCATAACTTGCGATCTGTTTGACTGATACTACTTTTTTAAATTTATACATATATGGGTAACAGTCATGACGATAACCAATTATTCATTAAGGCCACAAAATATTTTGATATACTAATAATTTTTTTAAACTTTAATTGAAAAATACTCATTTGCGTAAAATTTTTTTTATATAATCTACCAGATTATTTCAGTAATCAATAAAATGCATACTTTATACATTTTAATAATTGTTTAGGCATTTATATTATCAGTGCAGATTAAACTTGAATTACTTGTTGATATTTTATTCGTATTTTATTTTTCTTATATCTTTACTTATTTTTGCTATTATTTCTGCTTCGTCTTGTCACGTAATCATTACGAAAGATTACAATCCATACTTTATAAGTAGCATTTCATTAGTATGATTCTTTTTCTTCATCCTATCATTATTTATCTACTATTTATGTACTATTCCTTTATTTAAAATATTTAGATATCATCTCATTTCAAATAATTCATAAAACTTCGGTTTCTTTTTATTTTTTCTCATTGATCTATTAGTTTTATTTTTCTTAAAATGAAATTATGAAAAAAGCTTATCAATTCTCTGCATCTCAAAAATTGACTCAATCGAAACTTAAAAGTATTTTTATATTCTTTTCGTCTTTTTCTCTTTTAATCTGTTCGACCCTGGAGATCCAATTAGTGAGAGCAGAACTCGAATTATCCCCGTTTTAAACTCTTTTTAAACTCTCCTGAATGTCGAATTATGTGTAATAGACTCATATTTTTTTCCAATATATATTTCATAATCGTTTGCTTCTTTTTTTTCTGTCTATTTAAGTCGTTTCGTCTCAATGTAGTTGAAAATCCGAGGCGAGTATTACGTATTATAATTTTTAATGAATGCAGAGGAAGCGTATTTTCCTATGTTTCTATTTTACGAATGTACATCGTTATATATACAACATCAACCTTACTTTTTATGATCTGTGGGTGTAATTAAAAAAAGAAATTATCTTGTTTTTAAACAACAGTTTATATTTATTTTATAAGATATTCCAAAGGAACATAATAGAGAGAGAGAGAACAGTTGAAACCGGCTGTGCAATCACTCTTTCACTACTTCACTTTCTTCGTCGTAACTTCCCCACTTGTTCGCCCACGCAAGCAAGAAGGGGAAAACTATTTAAAACTCGTATGTACACCTCGCGTTGAATTACGAAGAGGATATTACAGACTTATCGCCCATTTTCGATTTCACTTGTCTTAAACTTTTTGTAGGTCTGTCTTTATCTCTACCTTCCTTTCATACTCTATGCCGTCCCTCTCTCTCTCTCTCTCTCTCTCTCTCTCTCTCTCTCTCTCTCTCTCTACACACACACACGCGCACGCACGCACGCACGCACGCGCGCGGCTATCTTCACCTTAACAAAGATATCACTTTAACAAAGAATCTTCGAGATGTAGAACACTATAACATTATTAGATTTTGTTATTACTAAACACTTTTATTTTCTAATAAAAGGCTTTTTCACCATTTAAACTAGAACATTAAACAAATTAAATTTAGCTGAGGAATCATTGTCTTTGGTATTGCATTAAGTAAAAATGACCAATCCTCAATTACTTTCTATTTGATTTAAGTTTGCACATTGAAACTACATAAATACAAGAAAAAAAAGAGAATTCCATAGAAGATCTGATCGGGCAAATCCGCGCCAGCTCGCAAGAGAGCAACAGAAAGGGTAAAACGAAGAGGAAATTGCGCCGTGCCGTTCTCCAAGAGCACAGTACCTTGGCAAATATTCGCCAGCCACTTGCGTTTCTCCTGATTCTCTCTCTCTCTCTCTCTCAATATCTTTACCCTAGAGATTCAACAGTTCCACATAATATTTTTCACGCGCAATCATTTCAAATTATGGTACACTTGAATCCAATTAATGTTTGAATTTCTGATGTATTTATCATAAACATGTTGCCTTAATTTTTTTTCTATACAGTATGCTGTAATAGTAAAGGTATATAATCAACAAAATTATTTCAAATGCATACTTCGTATTTGAATAAATTAATCGTTTAAAAAACAAGAAAGTTTTCTTTACAACACTTTGCTTTTAAAGTATTTATTAGAACACTAACAGTAGATCAACATTTTTACTTCTTATAGAGTGAGAAATATTTCAATTGTTTTCACCAGATAATAATTAACAAATATTCTGAACAATAAGGATCAACAATGTGATTCAAATGGGAGTTGAAAATACAATCAGTAATAAAGGATAAAAGGTATCGACAGATGCTTAAAAATTTCAACTCAGAGAAGCAGTATTTTCTTAATACTCTTCTGTCGCCTTAACATTATAAAGAGCCTCTTCTCTCCCGGACCGCGAATAGAATACGAACGTGCGTGCGTTCGCGACTCTCGCGAACGAGACGCGGCACTCGACTGGCTGGTCTCCTTGGCTTTACTATCCTTTGCCGCGCGTACTGTCGTGCGAACCTCGAGCCGCCGTCGAGGAGGTAAGAGTCCATGGAAAAGGCAGGCAGCCGGGCGGCTCGCGGTGAATAAAAGTCGTGACACGAGAGTAAAAGAGTGAGCGTATAAGCGAATCCCAAGCGTGAAGATGTGAGAGAGAGAGAGAGAGAGAGAGAGAGAGAACGAGCGATGGAAGGTAAAGTAGAGGTGGAGAGGTACATGGAGGAGTGGCGGCATGCCGTCCGTCCACTCTCGCTCAGCAAGCCAGCAAGCCAGCAAACCAGCCAGCAAGTCTCTCTTCTCTGTCTTCAACTCAGCATCCCACTCTCGCTCTCATACCACTACACTTTTTTCCTTTTCCATCTCTCCCTCCATCACTCAACTCGTCTTTTTTTCATCCCATCCTCTCTGGTGCCCTTGTCCGCTTCGGCTATTCCATCCTTCTTCTTTCAGGCCGATACTGATGCCGCTGCTTCTCTTTTTATATCTCCGATTTATAATATTTCACTCCCGCTCGTCCTCATATATTTCCTTCTCCACGGCTACATCTCTCTCTCTCTCTCTCTCTCTATCTCGCTCTACCTCTCTCTATCAATTTCTATCTCTCTCTATATATCTCTTTCTCTCTTTTATATGCATTTCCTATGTGTACCAGACGCGCTTAATCCTTATGTTATATTTCTAATTATATTTATATAGTTGCGATCTAAGAAAAATATATAAACTAGTATAAAAACTATTCAAATAGATGCTACAAGATTTTAATGTAAATAAAATATAGAAAGGAATTTCAATGACTTCTTTGTGGCCAATGTCTTCGTGTTTTTAAACTTTTATTCTTTAATTATCAGAGCAGTATTAATTCTTGATTTTCAAAGTTAGATAATTTAATTTTTATTTTTCTCTATTTTTCTCTATATTTCTCTATTTTATTTTCATAGTTTATTGTCTTGTTATCGCGTCAATATCTCTCCCTTTATCATCTTGTCCTCGAAAATTGTCTATACTTGCGTACGTTCCCTTCTCTTCTTTTTTGAGCTTGCATTTTTCGTATCTCTGTTTGACTTATTTGCTTCTAACATTTACTTCTTTCAAATTTTCGGAAAAAAGTATAACATCTCTTATCGTCTGTTATTTTCTTATTTTAATGCTTTTTTCAACCTATTAATATTTATTATCGAATAATAATTATATGTATTAAATTCAAGTTTTTTAAAAACTAAATATGAAAGGAATAAAATTTTTAATATTTATATTCACTATAAAATAAAAATAAAAATCTTCCTTTTTTAAATATTAGATAACATTAAAGAAATTCAGATTAAGCTAAACGTAATATGTTATTAAAAAATAAGAAAAACAAATTTCTTTAACATTCCAATCTTTTCCAAAAAGAATATTCACAATAAGATAAATTAAGATTATAAGATAATATATATGGAATAATTAAATGTAAAAATGCAAAAATACATGGAAAATTTCAAAGAGAGCGAGAGTTAAAGAAGGTCTTAGATAGTGTATACTATGGTTTCTTCATTGGTTTGCCCTTTTCTCCAATCTTCTGCGGATATTTTCTCTGGTCTTTCTTCTCTTTTATTCTTCATTTGCCGGTATTATTCTCCCTCTATTATTCACGTATGCATTTATTATCTTTCTTTTCCCCAGTTCATCCGCCTAACTCGTACTTAAACTACCCACCTCCTGCATATCTTGTTTCCCCACTCACCGCTTCTTTTTTACTGTGTATCCTTATTTTTGCTTGTATACTCTATTAAAACCTACGTGTACGTAGGTTCGGTTACATTTTCTACATACCACGTTATTTTTTTATTTCTTATTTCCCATTTTCTCTATATTTCTAATGTAATCGTTCAACTTATTTAATACCAATAATAATTTGATCTATTCATTTACTTTTATACCAACTAATTATACACTTTCACATTTTTTACATTTTTAACAAAAAATTCAATATAAATTAATATCATTATACAATTTATACAGTTTATAATTTTTAATAAAAATATTATCTTAAAATAGTGATTAATAATTTAAAAATTTATTGAATTATAAATGAAGATTTAAGTTAGTTTTATGATTATCATTGATAAAGTACTATAAATTTTACTGTAATAAATTTTTTAACTTATTATTACAATTTAAAGTAAAGTTTTAATACTCTATTACAAATGTTTAAATATCTTTTTATTTACGAATTTTAAAAATCGAAAAATAATTATTTTATTATAAGATATAATTCTAGCTTATATCCTTTTGTACACTTCAAATATTTTTCCTATTTCAAAAATTTTTTAAAATCAATCTTTAATTTATTAATTATAATAAATTATGACTTTAAAAATTTATTAATACCAGAATTAGTTAGTTACTTCATTCCACATGTACGACACAAGCTTTAACAGATTTTCTTATATGATGATTATATTTTTATTTATCTTCTGTTATCATAACGAAGGTGTAGATAATAATATAGCCAAAAATAAAAAGGAAACTGTTATGAAAATAAAGTATGGTAGAAACATGACTGATTAGGAGCTTGAGCAACACAATAATTTTAAATATTGTATCTAGAACTTGTCTAGATACTAGTTATTAGTTATTACTTGTTATTAGTTACTTATTACTAGAATTAAAATTAAAAATATTAATAAGAATAGTTCGAAAAACAATAATTGTTTTTAAATATCAAAAAATATCTCTTGAATAAATAGCATAACATAAGAAAATTTAAGTATTTAATCAAATATGCTATCGATTCGAGTGACTAAAATAACTAATATTAATACATATAATATTAACAAAATTAAACGAACCTTAACGACAGTATTTGAAAATGTTCAGTTATTAAAGTCTCCTAAAACAACAAGCTACTTTAATTAAGAAATTATATTTACAATTTTACAAAATGTAAAACTAAGTTAGGTAAAGTTTTGATAAAAATCAACCCAATAAACATATTATTTAAATTTAAATTATAAATTACAATGATAAGAAATGAATCAAGTATTAAATTAATTCATTTCATCCAGGGTTATTGTATACTGATACAATACAATACTGTAGAAGTTACAATGACTTTGGTAAAAGCTTGTTGGTAGTCACGATGATTAAAAGTCGATGGATCATCTTGGAGGTAGTTTAAAAATTTTTTCCACTTACGTAAATGTAGAAAGTCTATAAAACGAAATTTATCGATATATTTAAAGAATTTCTATAACTACACTATCTTAAAAAACACCTATTTAGTTATCTGCTTAGGTCATTAGTTATTTTTTCTTCCTTGTTTTATCTGAATTGCATATTCTGTTCTGATAAAAAGTTCGACAAAAGAAAAACATTTGATTATGTCTAGCTTTAGTTAT
This sequence comes from Ceratosolen fusciceps, assembly GCA_018883505.1. Taxonomy (NCBI): domain Eukaryota; kingdom Metazoa; phylum Arthropoda; class Insecta; order Hymenoptera; family Agaonidae; genus Ceratosolen; species Ceratosolen fusciceps. The sequence continues at coordinate 15,813,054 of RCIC01000003.1, read as the reverse complement.
ATTTACACTTGCGTACACCATAATTATTATTATTTATTTTATTTAAAGCTCAAATATAGTGAAAATTTTTTTTATTGTAGTAAAAGTATTTTATAATTCATTGTAAAAAATAATTAATAATTTTTCATGACTGTACAAACTTGGCCAAAGCAGTAGTAAGAAAAAAAGAACAAAACCTAATAAATATAACTAAAATTATAAATGTAATATTTTCATAAATATATTGTTATTTATAATTTAATCAGCACAAATAAAAATCAAAATGTTTATGTAATTATTATTGTCTTTATTTATTATCTAGAGTACTAGATAATATAGATCTTTTACGCTAAAACTATAAATAGCAGAACAAAATAGGTCATTTATATTAGAAAAAAAAAATTTCAAAAATATATTACCTAATATACATCAATGAATAATTTTATTAATTATAAATGTATTATTAAATTTCTTAATACAAATATTAAGAATAAAATAATAACTCGGAACCCAAAAATTAAATACGTAAAGTTTGCAAATTCTTCTAATATTTTTTTTAAACAGCTATTTCATTATTTAAAAAATATGAGACCAATTAGTAAATTATTATCAGCTCTGAGAAATTTTCCAAATTAATATAATTACGTAATAAGTGAAAAAATAAGAATTAATAAACAGATTGAGTAACAGTTTCTTTTTCATTTACAATTCTATACTTCAATTTTCTTCTTTCCTTTAATTGTATTGATATGTTATTATCAAAGTTCAATGTAAAAATAAATATATAGAGCAACTATAATTTGATCTTGTTTATCAACAACAATCAACTTTTTCCACTTTTAAGTTTTTTTGTACATTTTTTTTAATTTTAAAGAGGAAGAAATAGAGTAAAAGAAAAAGAAATATTTGAGCCAAGGTAACTCGAGGACGTTTGCTGACGAAACGTACAGGTGGCCTTGAACGATAAAAATCCGTCATCGAGAGCGAACATCCTGCAAACATCCGTACAGTGCTGCGAACGATCTCTTAAATGTGTGTGCAAGCATTAGTATGGTAACGCACACGTATGAGATCAGTTACAATCCAAACATCTTGCTTACAGATCTGCACTAGTGAATTTTAAAATTGTACTGACAAAGAAATAATGGATGTCAATAAATACATAGTTGTTGAAAATGTTACATATATCATCTATACAAAATTTTCAAAATATCAAACAAATTCACTTAATTAATCTAAAAATTATGTTTTCATTAGTAAATTTTTTTATTAAAAATTTTTAATAAAATCACTTTCAGTTTAATTTTTCTTATAAAAATTAAATAAAAAAATTTTTCTAAATTTGAAAATTCATATTATATATATATATATATATATATAAAGCAATATATAATATGTATACTTAAATAACATATTTAATTCTTTAAAAAAATTTTACTGGATAAGTGACGGTATTGATAATTCTATTAAAATTTATTTAATATAATTTATTATAAAATTTATTTAATATAATTTATTATAAAATTTATTTAATGTAATTTATTATAAAATTTATTTAATATAATTTATTATAAAATTTATTTAATATAATTTATTACAAAATTTATTATAAAATATTGATTATAACGATTTGTTTCAATAAGATTAATACAATATATTTTCAGAAGAAAATTAATTATTATTCCACTATTCATTAAAATTATTTTTTGAAATAATAAATAGAAACGGTTTTTTTAATTGATTTTTATAGGTATGCTAAATTTTATTTTATTATAAATAATAATAATAAGAAGAAGAATATTCTTATTATAATGTTATAAAGTAATGAATTTTTACGTATTGAATTAGAATTAAAAGTCCATACTTTTAATTTCTTATTAATATTTAATGTAGCGATAGTAACAATCCTGATGAAATTATTGTGGTTGCATATAAAAGAAAATCAGATATTGTAAATTCATTGATAATTTTGTGAAGTAAATTTCTTGTTATAATTGGAATTATAACAATATAGCAATTATATGCAACCACAATAATTTCATCAGGATTGTTACTATCGCTACATTAAATATTAATAAGAAATTAAAATTATACAATTCAATAAATTAAAATGGTTACACTATTCAACAAAATGAGGCACAATCTTAATTATTTCTATTAATGCGTATTAATTTTTGAAATGTACATTTTGTTACTCATTCTCAATGTTTCAAGGTCGATGAATTTGGGATCGGGAAGGTAGGAGAGGATTTTACTTTGACACACGTGCAGACGTGTTTGGATGTACTGAATAAACGTTCGATAGAATCGTGATAAATTTATTTAAAAATTGTCGATAACGAGTCAACAAATCGATATATATTTGCATCGTAAATTATATCTTTCGCAATAAAGAATCAATCAACTGAATCATCCAATCATTGATCGAGAAATTTATTACAATGTTAACTCAAAGGCAGAGTACCGGAAATCCTAATGCCTCCACAAGCACCAACTGTGTTTGATCCTACATCGACTGTTCTAATTGCACTATCACTGGCTAAGTTACCTACCTTTTCCGGAGATATAAACAACTAGAAAAACTGTAGGGAAGTCTTTGTATCTCTTGTGCACGAGGCTCTGAACCTCACAGACGCGGTAAAGCTAAAATACTTAAAGTCGAGTCGAACGACCTCATACTTAAAAACCGTCGCAGCAACATAGGTAAATTACCTATCTAGTTGGATAACTCTCGAAGAACGGTATAATGATCCATAAGAATTCGCATCTAAACACCTCTAGGCTCTTTTCAATCTTCAGCCAATTCGAAGGCCATCCTTGGAGGATAATGTTTGTTGTGCAACGAGAGTCAGCGAATATACAGAGCCCTTCAGAATCAACCCATACACGTTGAGTATTGGGACTCCTTGTGGATAGACAGGATGAACCGTTTATTAGATAAATAAATGAGGAAACGTTGAAAGGGTAAATTAGGAGGCAAAGGTAAAATGATACTCGACAAATGAAGCGAACTTACGGCATTAAAGAAAGCTACTTTGCGTTTCCCCACCTTCCACGAGTTCACGCGTTTTCTCTAAAAACAGGTAAAGTCTCCTACGCTTGTTGAGAGATTGGGAACAGCAACATCTGTAAGATACATATCACCAGTTTGTCGAATACATCAGGGAAGGTGAATTCCTCACGCGAAATAAATAAACATGTGTCCAATATGTTCGGAACCATACACACTGTCCAAATGTGCCGAGTACGCAGCTAAATCGAAACAGGAAAGAGAAAGCCTATTAAAAGACCTTCAAGTATGTTTAATTAATTTGGTTCACATAACAGATCGAAATGCCTGGGTAAGCAACGTGGTAAAGTTTTCGCAAAGAGATATCATACTATCCTGTAGTCCACGAGACTACAAGACAAACTTGTATAGATAAACTTAGAGTTGAATATGAGACGATGAAACGCATGTCGTGCTAGTGTAGAAGTTCCACGGGATGGTTATAAGTAACGGTACTATTGATGAATATAAATTCAGGTACACGGACAGGAAAAAAATAATTAAAGCGTGAATGCTCACGAGTTGACAATCTGAGGTGCTTCCTATAGAAGTCAGTCATGTAACTACTCGAGTTTGCTACGAATTGATGGGGAAGCTCAAATATTCATCTAACATTCTCGGTTATCTCTAACTCAGACCTAGAACTCGCTAAACCGGATGAGTTCAAAGCATATTATTTTAGGTGGTCAATCGTAACCTTGCATTTATAGATACAAATGGTAGAGGCCTTAGACTGTCGATTATGAAAAAACAAACCAAGGGCAGAAGAGAGGTAATCTAAAATAGGTGAGATTTAAGAACCACGTCTCAATTATTAAATGAGGTACTATCTTCCGGTGATAGTCAAACATGACAATTGATTGAAATAGATTGAACTACGTGAGTCATTTTTCGATATGTTTAAGTAGAGCATGATGTCAGAGGAGGCTCAACGATTAGATGGCATTTTATTTGTTGCGTAAAAGAGTCAACACCTGAAACGGGTGAATGATTAACTTCCTACGCCTTCCTAGTAGCATTCTGAAAGTTCGTAAGTTGAGGGCGCTAATGCAGCCACCTCGATAGCAATAATGTGACATATTTTATAAGCTAATTCGTCCATAGAACAAAGGTAGGAAGAATGTTCGTGACCGAAGTCCCTTACCAGCTAGTGCATTAAAGGACGATGTCTAGACTCATTTACATAGCGCATAAGTGTATACATGCAACATAAACAATTACACAATGGTGTAAAAGGAAAGGCTTATAACAACGGATATGGTTGAAAAATACAGTCGGTCAGGATGATACTCTCGAGGAATCTTATGAAGACTACGAGAAAAAGGTTTGACGATACCGGATTTTAGCTATTACTTAGGTTAGTAATTAGGAACCGTGCTATCCGGCTCATTCGGCAAAAAAGCTAGTGCTTATTTTGGGACTCGTGACTCGATTCATTCAAAATATAATGCGAACTGATGTAAAACGTACGAGGAATAATAATAATATTAATAATTATAATATCAATATTATATAAAATATAAGAATATATAATAATAAGAATATAATTTAGTGAAATTTTTGTTTGATATTTAATTAGAAATAAAATTTAATGAATTCTTTATCATTGCAATAATGCAAATAATAATATCCATAAATTGAGATACAATTAAAAAATAAATTAATACTATTACAATTTGAAAAGAAATGATGTAACATACAAATTAATTATTATTTTTATTGACTTATAATCAATTATAACTTATCATTAAAGTAATAAAAATTAAGATTTTTTTAATCCAATTAATAATTGAATCATTGATGTAAACTGTTCCCTTATAAAAAAAAAGTAAATTCATTTTTACAATTAAATGGATATCCAATTCTTAAAGTATATAATTAAAGATATTAAATTACTATATAACTAATTTTTGAGAAGAGATCACATTTAATTAATATTACGGATCTTTTTTTCTTTTCGTTGCATTTATCTCCATTTCTTTCATAGCATCTTGATACTATATTCTTTTTTCTCTTTTTTTGTTCTTATCTCAGACTCTCAGTAGTTTAATGCTGTCGTTCATAATAATCTTAAGTAACTGAAAACTTTGAGACATCGTTTCGAAAGTAAAACTATAAGATCATACCAAGGGGGAACTCGAGTAAGATAAATGAGATAACAAAGACTCGTCTTATATGAGAACTTTTTACAAAATTTAGTCTATATTTTTTGTATGATATTTATTAACTTTAATTTCATAGGCAGCATCTACGTCAGTTTTATCCATCATTGACTGGTGTTAATCTACACTGTTATAATTTTAGTTTTCTTTATTTAATTAAACAGTTTTTAAATACATTTCATTTAAATATTTGATTAATGATTGAATTAATAAATGATTGAAGTAATAATTTAAAAACTGTAATTTTATTATATAATATTGCTTATTAAAAGATAATACGAAAGGTATTAATTTAAAATACTTATAAATTTAATTAATGAGTTTAAATTATCAGTTTCAACAATTAAGTCTTTTATTTTATTAACATATTTTAATAATACCAATATAAGATATGCATTTATCAATAAAATTTTTTTTTCAAAATTAACTAATTTTAAACCTTAATAAACTGGTCAATGTTTATAAATTATTTTTATTTATTTCAAATAAATCTCTATTAATAATTTATATTATTTATATTAATAAAAATTATTTTTATATTTATTTATATATAACTAGTCATTAAATTAAGATAATGGCCTGAAAATATTTTCCTTTTTAAAGGTTCATTAAAAAAATGCATTAAAGCAACAAGAATCAAATTTATGCATAAAATTTATTCAGTATAGTAAAAACAACATAATAAAGAGAAAACTGGAAATTATTAATGACCCACTTTTTACTCATGATGTAAAAGTATATATGTTTAAATATGATGAAAACGATGACGACTACGACAAGTATGGTGATGATGGTAATGATAATATAATTATATAATACTAACACAACAGGTACAATATAAGTTATAAAAAATAAAAAATAAACGCGACCGAATCATTAATAGATTATATATATATGTATTTATTTATTTAAATCAAGAAATATTAAATTTCATTTACGTTCAATAATATTTATTGTAAGTAAACACTTACGTAATAATTACAAGTATAATAAATTGATTACTGTTAAAATAAATTTCTAGTTTTTATTAAAAAAAAATAAATATTTTACTGTCGCGCTAACTAAAGTATACAAGAAATGCATTAGAGAAAAAATATTTATAATAAAAATTTTTTTATATCAAATTTAATTTGCAGTTTTAAATCAATGCAATTGTCGACTTCTAAAATCAAACTAAAATTTAACATCTAAGAATAAACTAAATCTAAGAACTAAAATCTAACTTTTAGGACATTAAAAACTATAAATTGAAAAATTTTATTTTGATAATAAAATCAAAAGAATTGCCAAATATGAATTTATTTTTAAATCATTTTTGTAATTTTAAAATATTAATAATTATATTTCATTATATCATAAAAACATGTCAACTAATTATATTATATCAATGAATACTAGGGAATATTCAAGGCAAACATTAGGTCAATTACGCCTTACTGTTTCCCCAAGAATTAACGTCGCGATCTCTTTTTGCTTCTTGTTACATTCATCTATTTATCTTCATCGTGAAAGGGACATTAGAATTAAAATAAAAGATACAGAGTTAATGAATGATTGAAATAGAGATAATTTTATTTATTATATTTGATCGTCTTAGAAAGTAGTTACCTTTGAAAATAATTATTAAATTTAAAATTCTGATCAATTACTGCAATTTACTTTCACGTACTGGCTTTAACTATTTAATAACAAATATCATTTTCATTTCATTGTATTCGAACTTCAATCGAGTTTTTATTTATGAAAATCTTGTTGGTATAAAAATTATGATATGAAAATTAATATTGTCAATATGTTCAATAATACATTGATGGCATTATAAATGTTTATTCTTTAAAATAAATGTGAATTTATTAGTATATTATTAAACTTATGAAATATAATGTTTAGAATTGATAATTAATATTTTAAATTCATACATTGATAATGAAGAATATAAATAATTATTAAATTCTATTTTATAAATTTATTTTTTAGACTGTTGATCTTAAATATAAATTATTATACATTTTTAACAAAGCAGTATATTATTTTAATATATGATGAATAAAATATTAAGTCTTGAAACACTAATTATTTTTAATTTTTTATCATTGAAAAACTGAAAAAAATGTAAACAAAAAATTAACAGAGCATTAATTTTCAAATTAATTAATATGTATTACATTTAAAAAAAATTTTTAATTTACTAGTAGAAAAAAAATTATTTTTATTACTTAATTTAAAACAAAATAAAACCATAACTGTGTCTATTTATTTTAACTTGAAAATCTTATACTTTTTATCTTATACTTAATCTTATACTTATACTATTGTCATTTGGTTTTTCATGATTTTATAATATATAATAATTTTATAATATATAATATAAAATAATTTTATAATCTAGTAACAAGAAATAATATTAATTATTTATATTTTGTAATTATCTATAATATAAAAATACACCCTAAAAATAACAATAAAAATATACTAAAAAAATACATAGATCTATCTACAATTTTTTGCAAAAGCTTTATAATTTAAAAATGTGATTGTTATTTTGTTCTAAACCACGTAAATTAATTTTCTTTAAATATCATTTTAAATCCTCAATTGAAATACAAATTATAATAAAATGATATTAATCCCGATTTCTAATTTGAGATTTAGTGTTTATTCAAATTATTAGCTAACAAAAATGTACACTTAAATATCAGATGATCTTTAAATTGTGCCAAATATCCAATATCAAATCTTTTGTATTTTTTCTTTGATTGAAGAATGACTTAACAGTTTTTTTAAAAAAAATAAAGAAGTTTTTGATGTTTGATTCTTACGATCTAGGTATTTAAAAAACTAAAAGTCTATATGAAGCAGCACTAACCATATAGCTGTATTATATGAGAGTTGTATACTTAAACAACCGAAACAAAATATTCATATCTTTTGTTATTACGTAATACATAATAAACATTTTCCATGAACTGATTACCGCTTATGATTTAAGCATTTCAAACAAATCATTCTATGTGAACTTCGAAAAGCACTAAGTAAATTCAATGAAATTATAAATATTGTTAATAATTTTAAACGAATCAGTTTTTATTTTCTTGAAATGCACATAACATATTATGATATACTATCTGCATTTAAGGAAAATATTAAAAATTGTATAAGTAATTCATAAAATAATAAATAATAAAAAAATATTCATTAATTCATTTTTTTCAAAATTTTACTATATAATATTCCGTCAGATACATAAATTAAAATCGTTTTTTCGTACATATGAATAACTTTTAAAAATATATTCTTCAGAAATTTAAAATATATATGCAATAAAAATTTGTATGTCCAAAAAAAGTGAAAAAATAGGACTTAACTTATATCATAAACATTGTAAGTAAGTCCAACTAAGGGTCACTATAAAATATAATTATAAATTACATTTATAAAAATAAACTTAACTTTAAATTAATTATTTTCTCTTAATATTATGTTTTAAAGAAAAAAAATAATATTTACATAAAATTAATATATAAAAATTAGATTATTATTATTATCAATGATTTATTATTCTTATTATACTTTATTATAATTATAATAATTGCATCTTTACTAATCTTAATTTTCTATTCTATTATAAAATATATTTATTATAATGTTCAATTATACAATTAATTATTATGTATGTATTAAGTATGTATGTGCCCTTAAAACATTTAAAAAAATAAAACGATAAGGATGAGTTATTAATAAATACTATGTTTTAGTATAAGACCAAAGAAAGCGTTACTCTTCTTCGTTTATGTAAATAACTTAATACATTTGAATGTATGTTCAAAATATAAAAAATAAAAATTTATATTGATTTCTACATAAATAGAGGCTAAATTTTTTTCATCATATATATTTACAAATTAAGAACTATACATTGGATTTACAATTGCGTATAATTGGTGAGTATTCATATATTAATTACATAGGCTTTTAAATGATGTAACAATAATATAATATTTGGTTATGTATAAAATATATCAGAATTACATTTTAAATAATATTTTTCTTATAATTAATATCAAAACAAAATAAAATACTTCCTAAAAATAGTATTTGAAATAGTAAATTAATTTGTATATGATAGAATATATATGTATGATATGATTATATGATCATCTTATATTATTTTTATACTTAACTAATTGAAATATGTAATATAATATATTAATATTTTTTTGTAATTATTACAGACAACTTAATAAAAAAGGAAATCATGAATCAAACCTCAAAATAATAAAAAATAAATAAATCTATTTCTAAAAATTTTAAATATAATTTATATTGATCACCGAACATATCTTATCGTATACAAATTTTATTTCGTCCAATGAATGTTAGGAATATAAAAAAAAATTTCGGAAATTAGAAGAAAATTGAGGATAAAATAATATTATAATTCTTGTTATTCCAACATATATTAAATCGTCAATATATAAATTAACTGTTATAATTTTATATTTTCCTTATACTATAGAATAAATGGTAAAATTTTATTAATAAAAAACTACATTAAATTGAATGTAGCAATAAAAATATATATATGTACCTTAAACATAAATTGAATAAAAGTACACACTATCAAAGTATAACAAACCACCGTTGTTTGTAAAAGTCTTTTACAATTTGGTACAAAAAATAAACTAATTTATAAAATATTTATAATTGATATATATATATATATTATATATAATATATTATAATAAATATTTAATTAATAGAAAATTCAAATCTGGAAAACGTTCTACTTGGTTCGCATTCCATTAAAATATGGACTATTTCAACCAATGGAAATTAACATTTAAAATAAAGTTCATTTTTAATATAATTATCTTTTAATCTTTTATTATAGATTAATCGTAGATAAACATAAATGAAAATAAAATTATATAAAATCGCAGATTTAAAATAAAATAACTTGGCATCGTCGCATGTCTGAATAAAAATCATATTTTTGCTCTCCCCGAAGTGCTTTAATAATGCGGTTAGTCGAGAAAGTGACGTCAAATTTAGATAAAAATCCGGTTTCCATTTAACTTGTATGTAATATAAATGTACACAATCGCACATATAAGCATTTACGTCCATTCGTACATTCCAACATCTAACGTGCTATACACTTTCGTTGACCGAAAATGAACGCGTGAGAAATTATCGATTAATGTCCGCTTCCCTATGTTTCCATCCCGCCCTGACTGCCGAACCAACCAAACCCTCTCTCTCTCTCTCTCACTCTCTCTCACTCACTCACTCACTCCCTCTGACTCATTTTCGCGCTGCGATTCTCTTTATTCTCTGGATTACTGTATGAAAAAATAACCAAACAATTATGTACAGACATGAACAAACGAGGGCTTTGGGAACGGCTGGGATAGTCAACAATCATTCGTCCATTCCTCGACGTTACTTCGGCCGTGGAAAGCGCGACAACCGAACAGGGTGAGTCAGAATCTTAACGGCGAAGACACGAGTCTATACACATATATGAGTGCATTCATAAACTGAGGCATGCAAAGAGACAAACGAAATAGGCGAGGAAATTATTGGTTGGATGGATGAATGGCATGGGGAGGAGGGGGAACATGCAGAAGAGAATAACCTGATTAGCGACTAAAGAGCTCTTACCTTCCGAGAGTTCTAAATCTAACTCGGCAAGTTTCTCCCGGACATCCTCAGGGAGATTGCCGAGGTCGACGTTGAAGTCGGTCATGACTCGTGATCGTCGTCGTCGCCAGTTTCTTAAACGTCTTAGCCACCGTCGCTGTTGCTGCTATGCTCCTCGTCAGTGTACGCACAACCACATACACACAACCACGTTGTGAGGACACCGTATAAGCGGGGGTGACTATTCAAGAGTGTGCAATGTAGCACCCTGGCCGCGCGCTAAGCCATCATCATCCGCTGAAGCTCTCGCCGACCGGACATAATCACCCGAACGCACTGTCGTCACCCGCGTTCACTATATTCACGGTCTTTTACTTCCCTGACGATAATAACAATAGTCGACGTACAAAAACATACGTGCGCGCGGGCGCGCGCGCACCCCTCTCTCTCTCTCTCTCTCTCACGCCCCTCCTCTCTTCGTAACCCACTCCTCAACACTGTTCAGCCATCTTGCCACCCGCTAGTGAGCCTGCACAAACGCAACTACTTTATGGTGTCCGTTCGCCGTTCAATGTTGGTACCGAGTTCGTCGAGCTGTCCCAGCCTCTTTCTCTGCACCTATTCACGCTTGCTATCGCTCCTTCTTCTTCTAACTTCCGTCTCTCTTAAAGAGTACTCGAGCCAATAGAGCGAGCGAGATGGATACGACCTGTACTACTACTACCGATGCCACAGTTACTGCTGCTGCTGCTGCGTCGCGGCTATTGGACTCACTTATAAAATAACAATTACTCCAGAGTTGCACATTGCATCGACCGTTCGCAAATGATGCGTATCCACTGTAATTAAATTATGATGACTAAATCAAGAATATTAAATTTTCTTATAGAAATAATAATATACCCGATGTAAATATGACGACTTTACAGCATAAACCATTAGCTAAATTAATAGCAAAATTAATTAAGAACTATAATCTTCCACCAGAAACATGTCCAAATTTACAAATGAAAAGAGGTCTAGGAGCGCTTCGCTTCTTAATTCATAAACGTTATGTAGATGGAAATTTAGGTAATTTTTTTTTTAGAATAACAATTGCTATTTAGTTAACAAATAATTATATATTGTAATGTTAGAAAGTAAAACAATGTTAAGCTAATAACATTTCTTAGCAAAGACAATTCTACATAGCCAATTATGAATTGACTTTAATCTTGGTTTATCAGGTGCTGAAAGTTGGAGAGAAATGGCAAAAGAAGCAATTGGGATGGATCCATTGTTACAAGTAGAAATATTAGTGTCTCTTGTAAATGTAAATGATCTTACAGAAGCATTGTACTTTGCACATAACTATAATGTACCTAGAAATATGTGGCCTTGGTCTTTAAAACGTTATGGAGATAGTTCATCACATTTAGATGGTAAAATAAATTTATTCAATGCATATAATACTAAAAATTTGAAAAAATTAATTTTACATGTTCAAATACAATAAAGGTAATGAACCTGTTTCAATCAATAATGAAACCAATAACGAACACCATAAATGTAGTTATTATACATTAAAGTTACCAAGAACTAGGATTCATATAATAAATGACGAAAAATCATTTAGAAACTTTTTAACCAATGGTTTAAAAAATACTACAATTGTTGGAATTGACTCTGAATGGAAACCAAGTTTTGGTAAAATAAATACATTATTCAATATCATGATTATAACCTCATAAATTGCATTTAAAAATTATTTCTAGTTGGTAAAAAGTCGGAGGTAGCTCTAATACAAATTGCAACTAATACAGACATTCATATTTTTGATGTAATTGCATTGGGAAATAATTATGAACATTATTGGTCAGAATTAGATAGAATTTTGTTTAATAATAATGACATCTTAAAATTAGGTTTGTTAAATTCTTTAATTAGGCCTTAATAATTTTCTGAAATTTAAACCCAAGCTACTTAGTTCTCTATTAAAAATGAATTTTGTATTGCAGGTTTTGATATGGCCCAAGATGTTCATGTCATACAACATAGTATACCAGCCCTATCGAACATTCGTGCATGTGGTGTAGGCTATTTGGATTTAAGTATCTTATGGAAAAAATTACTCCAGGAACATAATTTTCAATTTCCTTATAAAGGAGATGATTCTTTCACAAACGCTAGTTTAAGTAAATTAGTGGAACTTTGTTTAGGTCTAAGGTTAGACAAATCTGATCAATTTTCGAATTGGGAACATAGACCTTTACGAGAGAAACAAATTATTTATGCTGCTTTAGATTCTTATTGTTTACTAGAAATTTATCATGTCCTTCGTTCTCATTGTAAAGACTTTAATATTTATTTGAATTAAATATCCTGCTATAGAGGTCTAAATATAATGCTGTGATAAGTCAGTTAACATTTATTTTAGATTCGCTTTAGTTTTTCGGTATATTTTTAAAGTGTTTTATAAAGTATATAGTCATTTAGTTTATGCATATATAAGTTATGTAAAACTTATGTTGTAAAGTCTCGAAAGTTTTGATAACTCTATATTTTTATTTAATACTGGCCATTGGACAATTCTTTCCTTATTTTGTTGTAATTTTTATAACATAATAATTGAATAGAAAGTATATATATTTAAAACATCTAATTTTGATCTAAATTACATACAATAAATTTTAAATAATAATAAAATTTATTTGTAATAGCAAATTCTTCTATATTGCTTCTTTTTGTTGTTATGTAGTATCTAAATTATTTGTCCTTACTCAATATAGCTATTTCTTAAATTAAATTGGTTGTAGTGCCTATTTTTAATTACTTATCCTTCATTTAAATGTATAGTAAATAAAAAGTTATTTACTATGAATTTGATGCGCTTTTGCATATATTGTTTTATATTTCTTGTATCATGTATTATCAAATGTTATTTTAATAGGTATTTTAATTTGTTTAAATACTTAAAAGATATTTTTTTAACTGCAATACAATAAACAATTTTGTTTCCTTCTTGAATATTTTTTGTATTTGTAAGTATAATGTAAAAATGTAAATGAACTACTAATATATTATTTATTATTTATTACTTTATCAATATCTATGAAGTAAGCACTTATTAAGTTAAGAAGATATGTGGTTACTGTGCTTCAAATTATTTGTAGTTATAAGCTAGATCGCTTTTTTTTTATTCTAATGATTTACCTCTTATGGAATGTTTATAATTCATTGAACTTGATAAATATATTATGTTGTAAGCTGGTTCCAAATGAATCCAGATTCATATATTAATCAACACATTGAATATGGATTATATAAACAGTATAAAACAACCATTTAATTTATTTCTTCAGATAACATGCATATTAAATATATATTTTATCATAGCAGTCCAGATTTTCTTTCGTTTATCAAATAATAAAAGTGTTAAAGAAAAACTATTTTATTTTTTTAATATAAATAATTGCTTAAATGATTAATTATAATTTTTTAAAAATTTTTAGATTGAATTATGTAATTAAAAAATTAATTCTCGTATTTTATTTAGTCAAGTTAGTTTTCTTGTTATATTATAATGGGATATGTACACTTAATTCATTATTATTAATAACGATCAATTTAAAAACTTGTGTCAAACAAGCATTTGTTTTATCAATTATTGATATTATCAAAGTATCAATTTACTTCATTTCTTATTCCACATTTCATTTGTTAATTTTATAAATGTTTTGGCATTGTATAAGAGTAATGTGTGTTATATTATCAAATTTTAAATTTGGTTGTTTTGTTTTATTCTGAAGAATAAAATAATATATTCCACTAATTTTTTCCAAAAACTTTTATTTGAACTACTACCATCATTAAATTTTTATATTAAGTAATTTTTTAATTTAATATAATGTCTAATTAATTATTTTTATTACATGAATGAACTAAAATTTGTCGCCAATCAAATTCATTATTTTATAATTTTAGTAGTTGGTATAAAAACTGTAAAATAATAAAACGAAGTATAGAAAATTTAAATCGAATTAATTGAATATATATTTTTACATCTGATTAACGAGATATATTTTGATGCAATAGTAAAAATAATTTTATCATTTACTTTTTGTTTTTTAATATGTTAAAAATTTTATTATTGTTAATTATAAAATACAAATATAAATAAAGCTTCTATGTATGGTGTTTCTAAAGTGCTGCTGCACTTTTTTTTAATTTTTCTAATCTCCATGATTTATTATACTTGCTTATATGTAAGATACGTTTTATTTTATATGTTAGTCATAGGATTTCCTTATATCATTAAAAAATGTTTTATTAACCGGAGAAATAAAGTTATTATTTTTTAATTAAAAGTCACTACTTTATATTTCAGTATGAAATAATATAACGGAAATGTGGAATTATTAAATAAATTTTAATACTTTCTTATTTAAGATCTATCTGTTAATATTTAATAATTTTAAAGTAATAGAATTATATTTTAAGTAACTTTATACATTACATACGACAGAATGAATTTTGTTCTATCTTTGAATTTTCTGGATTTTTTTGTGTTCTCACTTTCTGGATGATCTGTCATGGAAAAAGTCATAAATTTGAATGCTAAATTTGCTTTAGCATATTTTTCTTTTAATTGCATAAAATAATAACGCTTCACCTGTAATCATCATGTTTTTATGATTTAGATTTCATGATTATTCTCATTTATTAAACCAGCTACGAAATTAATATAATCATTTTTAAATATTACTTTTATTTGATTTAATTTAATTTTTTTAAGACAGTATAAATCCTTAAGCGTTTGAACTTTAAAAATATATAATACTACACTAACAGAATTATCTTCGGTATTGTCATTTAATTAATATTCCTATTTGGTTTGTAATAATAGTCCCGTTGTTTGAGTCATTTTTTTTAATGACTAACAGTGCAGTTCCATCGACTTTATTGTAATAATAATGTTTCATTTTAATATTTAAATGTCGGAAATTTTGAATTTTTTATATTTGTCAATATGTCACTAATATTTACGTTCATTTATTTGTGCATTTCTCGTTGTCAAATTAAATTTCAAAAAGTAAAATCTGATATTTGAAGTAATTGATAGAGATATTAATAATATACTAAGAGAAGTCTTCTACGTAATTAAAATTAATATGTATTATACTCCTTTGCATTGCAGTGAAATTAGTATTTTTTACATTGAGGAATGTTTTCCATTTTTTATATTACACATTCAGTTGCTATTAAATTGTATACTAATACGGAAAGCAATTTTAAACGTTTCCATAGATTAATTTCCTAATAAGTTTTGGTTACAAATGCATATAAGATAATTAACAATAAGTATATTTTATATCAATTGTTGCAAATTATAAACCGTAATATTTTTAAATAAGTTAATTCTTTGTTCAAAATCAGGTAACCATTATTCGTACTGCAATCTTTAGTTTTACTAAAAAAGTCAAAAATATTATAATAATATTTTGGCATTTTATAAATTTCATATGTTGTACATAGTATTAAAATTGAAATATAAGATTTTTTTTAAAAAAAGCATTCTTTTCATTTTTATCGTCTGGTCAACAAATTATACTTAAATACGTTTAATATATCGATATACTGCTTTTCTTTTCAATTATCCTCCATATGTGTCTTAAAAAAACATTAATTAATTCTTTCCTAAATATTTACACTTGAAGTTTTCAGTATCTGCAACTTATAAGCGGTTCACAGTTGCAATCATCTAAAAATTCAAAATATCATTAACGTCATATCAACAACTAACAAAAATAAAAATTATAAAACCTCAATAAAAAATATATTTTTCTGAATATATGTGATATAATTGTAAAAATAAATAGAAAAATTAATAAATATTTAAATACACATACGGTAGAAAAATGTTCTTGCACAGTACATATAAAACTTAAAAATTTAAGTTTTTTAATTATGGATCTAAAATTTTTTTTTAAATTATATTATTGAAGATACAAATAAATGTAATTCCTTTACTTTTGACTTCTCGTAATCCGATAAGATTAAAAAGTAAACTTTATTTTAGTTTCCAATCAAATGAACAGGATTATATATTTCTTGAATTCATTACAAAATTCGTATTTGTTTCAAGCGTATATAAATAGTACATAAATTATATTTAAGATTATTTTAAAAATATAAAAAAAAATACTATTTAATATGATCTTTCATCAAATAAGTTTACAAATAATTTTAAAAAATTTATATATTATTTTTATATTTTGTATCGAAATTATAATTAAATAAATACTAATCACATAATATAAAGCGATTGTTTTAATTAATTCATCCAATGAAAATTCTTGCTATTATTCATAAGTTATGTTTTAAAGTCTAACTATAATAAATTAATTTTTATAATTCAAATAGTTTTGCTATAAAAAGAGAAGAGTTAATACAATTAAAAATTAAAAATAATTACAAATTTGGTACAATCATGAATAAATTTTTCTATGTTTTAATCCCGATTACTATTTTATATTATGCTTTTCTCAAATTTAAATTAAATATAAATTAAAAGTAATTCAGTTAATTATTTGTCCGAGCTTCAACAAATAAATTTTCATAAATCTATATATTGGCCAGCTGCAGATACTATAATTTATTTAATTTTTTATTTTACCAAAAATTAATATATAATAATTTAATTTCGAAATAATTATCCAGATGCAGTAATATTGCAAAATATACCTAACAACCAATATTTCCACTAAAAATCTGTCAATAATTACATACTAATTACATATTTGATTAATAATATTTAAAAATTATTTTATAAGTATTAAGAAACTTTATTTTTTATCAATCACAAATTGTGAATATGCATCCCAATTATTATTCAAGTGATTCTACATTACGTACTAAGTCTACAACTGTAATAGGTATTTATATACATTGGGTAAAAGAAATGTTCAGAAAATAAAATGTCTACTTAATATGGAAGCCTGATCGAGAAAATCAACAGATTCCATTATTTACTAAAATCAAGTGATTTGCAATTTATCACAAATATTGAAATACTTAGAGGAGCTTAAAAATTAATAAGTCACTGGTTCAACTCGTAACCAAAATATAATTCGTATAGTAGATTTAATTATTTGAGGTTAAGATTGCTCTTTCATCAATTTGTAATATTGAATTTACGTTCTTTTCAACTCAAACTTTTTTTAGTCTTGAAAATAGTATATTAATTTATATCTATTGTGGTATTGCTAATATATAAAGTATATTTCATTACTATTAATCTCTGCATATATATGGTAAGAAAAGTATTTTCTTATTAATTGCACAATTAAAGTTTATTGTATATATAACTTTTAGATTGCTAGAATTTAAACTCTTGGATATAATGGCACATGCAAGTAATGATCATTCAAATTTAGAGTTTGATGTAGATGACTCCAAGTATAAATTAAAATATTTTTCTTCTATTGATAATGCAACAAAAACTTGGTTAAATACTTTGCAGCAAATATGGAATTTTTGTAACTTCATAATAAAATACTTATTTTTATTTTCATTAGATATGTAGCGCTATATTTTCATAAAACATTCCTTTTATTTGTAGGGAAAAAAAGTACTGCTGTAACACAAACTTTACATGAATACTTTTTAACGGCACCTAATCCATATTTAAGTACATTAAAAATTTTAGTAAATACAAATCAGTTTTCTCATGTAAAAACAACATCTTCTCTAGCATATACAAGTAGGTAATTTTTTACTTTTTATTCATATAAGTAAATCATAGTATGTACTAAATACATAGCTTCAATCTTTGTATTACAAAACATCATTTATTAAAAGTCATTAAAATTACTGTAGTCAAATATTTATTCTTAATAAATATTAAAAACATAAGTATTTTGTTAGAGAAGTATCATGATAATTATTTTAACACATATACAGTAATTGAAGAATTTGAATACTGGATTACTCCTCTCAAATGTAATTATAATGATTGTCTTTACCCTCAATTGAAACTGGCTGCCTTTCAACTAGTGAGTAAGCAAAGATGTTTACAATTTACACAAAAGGTATCTGATGTTTATGAGTTTGTAGTAGATAACAAATATTTTGTACCACTCATCAAGGTGAGCACGTTCTACAAAATTACGTTTGAAATCTTTGAATAAATGATGAAAATCATTAAATGTTCCATATAGGATTTCATTAAAGAAAAAAAGTTTAAAGAAGCTGGCCAATTTACAAGCATGCTAAAGCTTCAAAAATCATTTAGTGATCCAGAAATATTGTTGTTTCCTTTATTCTTGCAAAACAAAATAAGTATCGTAAAGGATCTTTTGAATGATCATCCAGAGATTCAACATGCATATGTAATATATTTGGATAGTTTACTTTCTCAACATAATAATCTGCAAAAAACTGTAGATGAATTTATAATGTAAGATCACTATATTCAAATACTCAATTAAATTATGATGACTAAATCAAGAATATTAAATTTTCTTATAGAAATAATAATATACCCGATGTAAATATGACGACTTTACAGCATAAACCATTAGCTAAATTAATAGCAAAATTAATTAAGAACTATAATCTTCCACCAGAAACATGTCCAAATTTACAAATGAAAAGAGGTCTAGGAGCGCTTCGCTTCTTAATTCATAAACGTTATGTAGATGGAAATTTAGGTAATTTTTTTTTTAGAATAACAATTGCTATTTAGTTAACAAATAATTATATATTGTAATGTTAGAAAGTAAAACAATGTTAAGCTAATAACATTTCTTAGCAAAGACAATTCTACATAGCCAATTATGAATTGACTTTAATCTTGGTTTATCAGGTGCTGAAAGTTGGAGAGAAATGGCAAAAGAAGCAATTGGGATGGATCCATTGTTACAAGTAGAAATATTAGTGTCTCTTGTAAATGTAAATGATCTTACAGAAGCATTGTACTTTGCACATAACTATAATGTACCTAGAAATATGTGGCCTTGGTCTTTAAAACGTTATGGAGATAGTTCATCACATTTAGATGGTAAAATAAATTTATTCAATGCATATAATACTAAAAATTTGAAAAAATTAATTTTACATGTTCAAATACAATAAAGGTAATGAACCTGTTTCAATCAATAATGAAACCAATAACGAACACCATAAATGTAGTTATTATACATTAAAGTTACCAAGAACTAGGATTCATATAATAAATGACGAAAAATCATTTAGAAACTTTTTAACCAATGGTTTAAAAAATACTACAATTGTTGGAATTGACTCTGAATGGAAACCAAGTTTTGGTAAAATAAATACATTATTCAATATCATGATTATAACCTCATAAATTGCATTTAAAAATTATTTCTAGTTGGTAAAAAGTCGGAGGTAGCTCTAATACAAATTGCAACTAATACAGACATTCATATTTTTGATGTAATTGCATTGGGAAATAATTATGAACATTATTGGTCAGAATTAGATAGAATTTTGTTTAATAATAATGACATCTTAAAATTAGGTTTGTTAAATTCTTTAATTAGGCCTTAATAATTTTCTGAAATTTAAACCCAAGCTACTTAGTTCTCTATTAAAAATGAATTTTGTATTGCAGGTTTTGATATGGCCCAAGATGTTCATGTCATACAACATAGTATACCAGCCCTATCGAACATTCGTGCATGTGGTGTAGGCTATTTGGATTTAAGTATCTTATGGAAAAAATTACTCCAGGAACATAATTTTCAATTTCCTTATAAAGGAGATGATTCTTTCACAAACGCTAGTTTAAGTAAATTAGTGGAACTTTGTTTAGGTCTAAGGTTAGACAAATCTGATCAATTTTCGAATTGGGAACATAGACCTTTACGAGAGAAACAAATTATTTATGCTGCTTTAGATTCTTATTGTTTACTAGAAATTTATCATGTCCTTCGTTCTCATTGTAAAGACTTTAATATTTATTTGAATTAAATATCCTGCTATAGAGGTCTAAATATAATGCTGTGATAAGTCAGTTAACATTTATTTTAGATTCGCTTTAGTTTTTCGGTATATTTTTAAAGTGTTTTATAAAGTATATAGTCATTTAGTTTATGCATATATAAGTTATGTAAAACTTATGTTGTAAAGTCTCGAAAGTTTTGATAACTCTATATTTTTATTTAATACTGGCCATTGGACAATTCTTTCCTTATTTTGTTGTAATTTTTATAACATAATAATTGAATAGAAAGTATATATATTTAAAACATCTAATTTTGATCTAAATTACATACAATAAATTTTAAATAATAATAAAATTTATTTGTAATAGCAAATTCTTCTATATTGCTTCTTTTTGTTGTTATGTAGTATCTAAATTATTTGTCCTTACTCAATATAGCTATTTCTTAAATTAAATTGGTTGTAGTGCCTATTTTTAATTACTTATCCTTCATTTAAATGTATAGTAAATAAAAAGTTATTTACTATGAATTTGATGCGCTTTTGCATATATTGTTTTATATTTCTTGTATCATGTATTATCAAATGTTATTTTAATAGGTATTTTAATTTGTTTAAATACTTAAAAGATATTTTTTTAACTGCAATACAATAAACAATTTTGTTTCCTTCTTGAATATTTTTTGTATTTGTAAGTATAATGTAAAAATGTAAATGAACTACTAATATATTATTTATTATTTATTACTTTATCAATATCTATGAAGTAAGCACTTATTAAGTTAAGAAGATATGTGGTTACTGTGCTTCAAATTATTTGTAGTTATAAGCTAGATCGCTTTTTTTTTATTCTAATGATTTACCTCTTATGGAATGTTTATAATTCATTGAACTTGATAAATATATTATGTTGTAAGCTGGTTCCAAATGAATCCAGATTCATATATTAATCAACACATTGAATATGGATTATATAAACAGTATAAAACAACCATTTAATTTATTTCTTCAGATAACATGCATATTAAATATATATTTTATCATAGCAGTCCAGATTTTCTTTCGTTTATCAAATAATAAAAGTGTTAAAGAAAAACTATTTTATTTTTTTAATATAAATAATTGCTTAAATGATTAATTATAATTTTTTAAAAATTTTTAGATTGAATTATGTAATTAAAAAATTAATTCTCGTATTTTATTTAGTCAAGTTAGTTTTCTTGTTATATTATAATGGGATATGTACACTTAATTCATTATTATTAATAACGATCAATTTAAAAACTTGTGTCAAACAAGCATTTGTTTTATCAATTATTGATATTATCAAAGTATCAATTTACTTCATTTCTTATTCCACATTTCATTTGTTAATTTTATAAATGTTTTGGCATTGTATAAGAGTAATGTGTGTTATATTATCAAATTTTAAATTTGGTTGTTTTGTTTTATTCTGAAGAATAAAATAATATATTCCACTAATTTTTTCCAAAAACTTTTATTTGAACTACTACCATCATTAAATTTTTATATTAAGTAATTTTTTAATTTAATATAATGTCTAATTAATTATTTTTATTACATGAATGAACTAAAATTTGTCGCCAATCAAATTCATTATTTTATAATTTTAGTAGTTGGTATAAAAACTGTAAAATAATAAAACGAAGTATAGAAAATTTAAATCGAATTAATTGAATATATATTTTTACATCTGATTAACGAGATATATTTTGAAAATTTATGCATACTGAAAATATTTAATATAAGCAAACCTCTTTTTATTTCCTAATAACAAATTTTTATTAATATTAATGAGAAGTAATAAAACACGAATGTAAAATTAATATCTAAAGCGTATTTTTTTTATATTTTTGATTTCGGTGTAACTTCTACTGGTGGAGTCTCAATAAAACCTGTTTGTTTATTACTTAATTTTCTAGGCCCCATTATTTCTTCTACTTGCTCATATGTGAGGGTTTCTTTCTCCAAAAGTGCTTCAGCAATCTACAATTAAAAATGTATTTTATCTCAACAATTATTGATTTTTCTTAAATAACGTTTTTACTTATAATTATTCAAATATAGAATTATGTAATTTACAAAAAAAATTTATCTTTATATTAGTATATTAAAATAGATATTTAATCATTTTTATAATATTTATCAGTTACTATTACAGGCAACAGTAAAATAAATCCATAGTATTATTTAATATTCAGAAATGTATATAATTAATATATTGATTAATTTGTATAAACTCATATTTCATATAATTATAATTAATATTTTATGATCACAAATTTTTTTAATATTAAGAATATTAAACTATTTATTTATTTCTTGGTTATAAAAGTAATGGTTTATTGAAATTAAATATTTCCAATCCTTTAAAACGTAGATAATTTAATAAATTTTTAAATACAATGCTTAAAAATAAAAGTTTTAGAGGAAATTTAAATATTGATAATTATATAATTATTAAATAATCTATACATGTTATTAAATTTAACCTTATGTAATCCAGTACATTTACAATATTTTAAATGTATTATTATGTAACAAATATGAATAAATTGAAATAAAAAAATTTAAAATCAAGAGGTAATAAATGTTAATTTTATAAATGTAGTTAATTCCTCCTATTTATAACGAATAATGAACACTATAAAATATCTGGAAGCATAGGTTAGTAATTTCTATTTTATTTTTTTAATGCATATAAGCAGAAGTATGACATACCTGTTTCAATTTATCTTTATTTTCAATTAATAACTTTTCACATTTTTTGTATTCATTAATAACTATTGCTCTTACTTCTGCATCCATTAAATTGCCCAATGTCTTACTGTACATTTTTTGGTTATTCTAAAATATATTATAAGTTGAATTAAATTATTAAATATAATCATGGATAAAAAGTTATATGGTGGTAATAATTTTTTCTACATATTTTTTAATAATAAAAAATATTTATTTTAATATTTATATAAAAATAAAAAACGGATTACTTACATCACTGAGTTGATCATCCGTAAAAGCTATCAAACCAATAGACTTACTCATTCCAAATTTTCTGACTAAACTGTACGCAATTTTTCTTACTCTTTCTAGGTCATCTTGGCCATTTGTTGTGGTGAATTTGAATGTGAGAATTTCAGCCACCCGTCCAGCGAGACACGTACACATTAAATCTTCTAAATATTCCTTAGAATGAAGAGTCCGTTCTGTAGTTTTTATACCGTAGCCAAATGTATTATTTGTCCGTTGTATGATCGAAACTTTGTAGATATTTTCCATATTTTCAAGCATCCAGCCGACGATAGTGTGACCAGCCTCATGGTAGGCAATAATGCGTTTTTCAGTTTGTAATGCAGTTTTATTGATTTTTTCACAACCATTTAATATTCGTTCTGCAGCCCACCATAAATCCTCACTTTCAACTTTTTGTTTTAAGGTTCGAGCAGCGTGTAATGCTGCTTCATTACATACATTCGCAATGTCAGCTCCTAATAAAAACGATAAGTAAAATCATAATTACAATTTAATTTAATCATAGTTTTTAATTAAAATTTTATAGCGATTATTGCCAAATTATATTAATATTTGAAATATTTATAACCATAATAAAAACATATTTTTCAGAACTATTGCTAACATTTATCAGCTAATACAAAATTTTGTATTAGTCTTACCCTTTCATTTTTTGACAACAATTTTCTCCAGATTAATTTTCAAATAATTTTGGTCCATAAAAATATTTTTAAAAAATGAAAAATCTGAATTTTCTTAAGAATAACGGAATATATTATATAATTTTTTATTGTATAATTGAAATAAGTATAAAATATAAATCAATAAGATTAAATAAATTAAAACGTTTAATCATATACACTAATAATTAATGTAAACATACCACTACATTTTGGTGTCATAGAAGCTAACCTATGTGAATAAACCGAGGGGTCCTGATCCAAATTAATTTGTTTAAGATGTAGTTCAAATATTTCTTGTCTTTCTATCATATTTGGAAGATCAATAAGAATATGTCGATCGAATCTACCCGCTCGTAAAAGAGCTTTATCTAAAACTTCACTTCTATTTGTTGAAGCTAAAACAATGACGTCTTGTCTGCTTACCATTCCATCCATTTCTGTTAAAAGTTGATTTAATGTTTGTTCCTGTTCTGAAGCCGCTTTACTACGAAATGAGTCTAAACGATTTTTACCAATAGTATCTATTTCATCAATATATATAATACTAGGTGCACTGTCAAATTTATTATTTTTTAAATAAAAGTTCATTTTAAATGTACTAATAGAATTTTTATTATATTTTACCGTTTTTTCGCTTCTTCAAATAAGTCGCGTATTCGAGCAGCACCTAATCCTCCAATGACTTCATTGAACTCTGAACCATTCATCGAAAGAAATGGAACATTTGCTTCAGTTGCAACAGCTTTAGCAAGTAGGGTTTTTCCACATCCTGGTGGACCTAATAGTAGGGTTCCTAATATTGAAATAAATTTTAAAAATATATTTTATAAAAATAGAAGATATTAATATTATATTAATATTAGATAAATATATTCATAGATTTACTTATTATATATTATTTACATTAAATGACACTTTTACCTTTTGGAATTTTAGCTCCAAGAGCTTTATAATGATCAGGTCTTTTTAGATAGTCAACAAATTCCATTACTTCAATTTTAGCTTCTCGCAATCCAGCTACATCTGAAAATCGAACTCCCTTTCCTTTACCAGTTAAAGGATCAACTAAAGTAAATTTCGCTTGTGTCATATGACTATAAAATTTAGGAGGAATATCACGTAGTTGCGGCAGTCGAGTATAAAAACGCCAAAATAAGGCAAATAATACAGCTACTATAATCATGAAAATATCAGAAAAGTGAGACCTTTCATATATAATTGGAATAGCCGATTCTGCAAATAATATAAAATAAAATAATAATAATTTATTTCAATTTTATACTCAAAAGTTTTAATTATATTAATTCTTTTGATATAATCCTATAGTTTTTAAAACAATTTATATTAAAATATCTCTATTACGTTAAAAATTAAGTTAAATATAAACATTAAATTTTTGTATAATATATACTTTTTTCTTTAATTCTGATAATTTTATACTATTTTAATATTTAAGTAAATATTTTTGAAACTGTGTACCAGGTTTTATTCCTAAATTTTCTTCTGCTTTTCGAATTTTTTCTTCTATTTTTATCACATCTGGAACAAACATACTATAGGTTGTATAAGCATTTTCGCGTCCTGTAATAACAGCATTATCATAAACTTTAAATATTACTATGTCAGATTCTGGTATAACAATAACTTCTTGAACTATTCCTTTTGCCAGGAACTGATAAACAAATTCATTCCATGAAACGGTTCGAGATTGCTATAATTAATAATAGTAACATCGTATTATAATCATTTATATAAACTTTTTAATATTATTTAATATGATTAATAAAGATTTTAAAATATACATAAAAATATTTAAAAAACGAAAATATTAATTTAGTTATTACCTTTTAAAATAATTAATTCAAACTTTATACTTACCCGAATATCTTCAACGTTACTATTAGCATTAATAAAATTTAATATAGCTGCAGTAAAAATATAAATAACAGTTATAGCTAGAATAAATTTAAGTTTTACTAGCTTTTTTCCTTTTTCATCTTCATCGTTTTTTTGTTTATTTGAATCATCCATAGAATTTTCAGAATGATTAGGCTTGGTTTTATTTATTTTTTGAGGTTCATTACTAAAATATCTAAAATAATCAAATTCTCTTAAATTAGTTTTTTCTATTAAACAACTCCGAATCAACATTGAATGTACTGCTTTGTATTCTTTTTGAAATTGTTTTAATGTCTAAAATATCCATAATATTAATTAATAAAAATAAAAGTATAAGTATTAAAAATTAATAACTCTTATTTAATAATTAATAAATATACATTTTTTGATACAGATCCAAAAAAGTAACAAAGCTGGTTTTGATTGATGCATTGTCGAAATTGATAATTGTTTTTAAAATGTTTATGAAAATTGTTTAAACAATTTATTTTATAACGAAACATGTTCCTATTTGAGAATCTCCAAACATGCTGCATTTACCTTTTATATAAATACATAAAGATAAATTTAAATTTTCATTTTTTTAGGTTAAAAATGAACTAGAGTAAAATCATATTTTTATAACTCACGTAGTATGATATTTGGAAAAAATATTATTTTCCAGTAAATCTGAACATTATTAATAATTTTTAAATAAGAAATTTTACATTAACCATAAAGTTACATATGAAAAATAAACTGATCAAATTTGCATTATTTTGTGAAAATGATAAAAGTTAAAACATTAAGTACTTAAGCGCCATCTAAGATAAATAAATATTATGAAATTAAATAAATATTTAATATAAAACTTATAATTCAGAGGAGCAATTATAGGTCTAAAACATTACTTTTAATGGTAAAGAAAAAATAAGATATTTACATCATTATGTTATTATTAATTACATGTTTTGAATTAAAAGCGTTAATCATACATTATTTGAAATGCAGCTAGATTCTGTACGTCAAGTATAGTATCCTGATTATTCACTTATTAAATTAATTAAGTATACATTTTATATTCAATATGATAATATAACGTTCATTTTACATAGATTATAACTCTTGATATATGAAAAATATTCGTTTAGTTGAATTTGTCATATTTATGAATAATAAAAGAAAAACATGATGCTAAAATAATCGTTATTAAAAATTCTAATAAATTAAAAAATATATAAAATCTTAATTTATAAAATATTATTTATAAATAATTACTTTTGTTAAATATTAACACTATTATAAATAATGTTTATATAAATAAACATTATTAAATGAAATTAAATAATATATATTAAGCATATTATTGAAAAAAAATTTAAACTTATTAAATAAATTTAATTTCTGATTTATATTTACGATTATTTATATCATTAATGTTATGTAGCTGTACTTAAATTTATAATTAGAATCGAATATCAAAGTATTTAAATAAAAAATAATTTCCCTAATTATTAATAATTTTTACTTACATATACCTTTATTATTTATTAATGTTAATATTTCTAATTATATGTAATATAATTTCAAAAAATAAAATTATGCTCATGAAATAAAACATTTGTATAATAAATTAAAAAACTAAATGTAAATATTGAAAAATGTTACGTGGGGAAAATATATAATATTTACTATATTTGTAATATAATTAAAATCAGACATTTTATTATTAATTAATTAATTAATTAATAAAAAGTTATGTATATATTTAATACAAAAATAATAAAAAATAATATTTAAAAAAAGAGTGTAAATTAGTAAAAATTATTTTTTTGTACAGATTACTAAGTTTTATTTAATATTTATATTCACTAAATTTTATCATATATTTTATTATTAATCAGTATGATTTATTGTTATAGCCAATATCTACGGGAAATACAATTTTCCCTGATGTACAACAATAAAATTAATAATTTGGGACCGTAAGCTATCGATTAAAAAAATGCCCCATTATAAAAAAGTTCAATTATTATTAGCATCTTAGGTGGAACGATAGAGCTGAAGAAAGCGAGCATCTCTACGCGTTACGTAGACACAACCTTTGTTTCCGAGATGAAGACCTAGAGGTCGAACCCAAAAGCGATAGGAAAACCGAAGATTTCTTTCACGATAGCCTTCCAGCAAGTAACTATTCAGTGTGAATATAGTTTAGATTTTTTTTTTACATATTTTTAAATAAAAAATATTTGTTATTTTATAAATATATGGCTTCAGCTTTTATCAAGGTAATTTTTAATATTTTTATGACTTAAATTTCAGATGGCGATTTGATTACAAATTTAAATTAAAAATATTATTTTTAAATCAAACCATATAAATTAATCTAACGTTTTAAAAGTTTCTGTTTTATCTAAAGCCCATCTAATTTTAATTCATATATTTCACAACATTAGTTTTTATCCCTATTATTAAAAAATGAATAATTTTTGTAAAAATATAAATTGTTTAATATCGAAAAAATTTATTTGTAATTTAAAATCACAAATCTATTATAAGAACAAATTAAAATTAATTGTTTTTATGTAACTACAATAACATTATATTATAATTTTTTCAGACAGAGTTTATGTGTATTCAAACATTTATTTTAAATTATTTAATTCTAAATCATAATTAAAACATTTTTTAAAATATTTTCATAATTATAAACATTTGCGTATTTATATATATATTATTTTAAAAATTCATATAAAAAATTTAATGAGCTATATGAATCTCATTTTTTAAATAATCAGAAAGAGGAATCTTTTAAATTTTAAAAAGCTTGTAATTATTTATTATTTTATTTAAAATTAATAATAATTTAAAAAATTATATAAAAATTTAATATATATAACTTTAATTAATTTAAAATAATAAATTATTATTTATATTTTTATTTTAAAACTAATGAATATAAATCTGTTATTTAATTACCCAATAAAAAATATTAGAGATATGCATATAATAATTTATATAGAGAATTTATATGTTATTAAATTATATTTTATTTAAAATATTATCAATTTTATAAGCATATATTAACTATATAAAAAATGAATAAAAATGAATAAAAATAATTTAATAACTAAATGTACTATAATAGAACTAATAATACATTTGTTACAGTTTATGAATTATAATGTTTTATAATTGGGATTTTTCTATTATTTTTTTTAAAAAATTTTTAATTATATTATTTTCATGAGTTTATTGTCGTTAAAATTGTATTCAGAATACTTTTATAATTGATATACAATAATATGAAACATTCTCTTATTGGAAGTTATAATTTTTCTTTCAAAATTGAATACAATTTTACATATATCTCAAAATAATATAAAAGTAATATAGAAAATATATACAATACTCAAGAAAATAAGACAGTTAATAATATATTTTACTCCTATCAAGCTTTGTTAATCTTTTCATAATTGCAAATACTGTATAAACTTTTATTTTAAGTTTTTGATATAATCAATAGAATAATATGGCATATTTATAAAATTACTCAAAAATTTGCCATGAAATATGTTTTATACAATTTTCATAATATTTAATAAAATTTCATAATTTTTAGATTTATTTCTATTATATATGATTATTTTATACAAATTATAACTTGTAATAATACAACTTGTAAGGTAACAAGTTATATTGTCACCAAATGCTTAAATATCCTTTAAATAGCTAATATTAATTGAAAAAAATATTTTCTTTAATTTAAATACAAATCTATATTTCATTTTATACTTATTGATTTGATAAAGTTCGTTAAATTTTAGTCTTTCATAAATACGAAGTATTACGAAAATCATTAATACATTTAATTTTATAATTTTAATTCGAATAGTTCTTTGTTAATGCATTTTTTTTTATTTTTTAAAACTATTTTCATGACATTTTTAATTTAAAATTTTTTAACATATTAATTAAAATAATAATTATTATAATATATAATGTATTTTTGTATGGTATATTTAATAAAATTAACAGAATATAGAAACTATGTACTTATCTTTTAAATAAATGATTCAATATAGTTTATATATATATTAACCTTAAGTATATAAATAATATTATTTTAATTTCATTAAAATTTTATTAAAATTATTATTAATATTAATAAAAATATTAATATTATTAAAATTATTTTAATTTCATAATACTTCTTTAAACGTATTAATTATATATTATAATAATATAATTGATATGTATTTTATCTTTCGAAAAAAGTGAGTATTATTAATTATTTAATACAAGTAATCTTATTAATTTTTTTTATACCATAATTTATTTACTTTAATATCTGAATAAAAAAGTAAATAATCTTATTATCTTTTTTTTTTTATTTAAGATAAAAAGATAAGTATGAATAGTTAAAATTATAATAGAATGAAATTACACAATATACTTATGAATTGAAAAAAAAAAGATAAATATTAGAAAACCCTTGGAAATGCAAGAAAGAGAGAAAGATAAAAATAAGTAGTTGCATACAAAGTGAGAGAGAATAAGTAGTGAATATTTTTATCAGAGTCTGTTAACTATACTTTGTTATTTTATCTCATGCACATAGAATTTTTTGCCGGCACATAAGTTCTTACGTACATACATCGATGATGGACCTCGGGGTCTATACTACTGCTGGAATATAAGTTTTAAGGCGTGTTTTGATAGCGTCAGGGCGTGTCAGCCAGGGGCGTTCTACCTAATGGGTCCCTCTGCTTTTGCACTCCCTTTGATTCTCCCTCTTTACTGTTTTGCACTTTCTTTTTCTTTTCTCACTCATTTTTTTTCTCTCTTCCTTGTTTTGTAGTATTCAATTGCTCACGAATTGGAGTAATGAACACTTGTATTATAACGTTTTTTGGACATATTTTATTTTTCTGTTTGTTATGTTCTATTTATTATTTTTGTTAATGTTATTGTTATTTTTTTATGCTCATTGTTATCGATATTCTAGTTGCTTATACTTATAAAAATTTTTTTCCATCGTTATTTTAAAATTTTTTAAATTGTTTTATTACAATTCAATTTACAGCCTCCAATATTAGATTTTCAATGCAATAAATAATATCTATTAAAAATTTGAATATTGAAATTGGTAATAGATGTACATACTAGACTAGGCTGGAATCGTTGTTAAAATGAAACCAAAAGGATCTTAGGAAATTTTTAGAAATTTGTCTATTCAAGCGTTTATGTATTTGTATATATAAATTTTTATAATTTTTTCTAAATATATCGTTTTTTTATTTGTACAATATATTAAAGTCTACTATTAACAATTATATATACGAATTTTCAATAATTATAAAAATTTTAATATCTATTTGTAATTTATTATTATACTTTTGTTAATTATCATAAATTTATAAAAAATATATAAATAAACCTTAATATTACAAATTATTAAATACGACGAAAAATGTTTTAATTTAAAGCAAATATAATTTCTTTTGTTTTTATTTTTAGTTTTATTTAAAATAAATAATTTTTATTTTAAATAATGTCGTTATTTATATGCATTTGTATAAATATATGGGTATAGATAAAATGTCTAAAATATATGAAAATTCAAAATATAAAAACAAATTGCAAAGTTATAATACATTACTAGTGGAATAACTTCTCTAAGTGCCTAATACTCTTGATTTAAATTAATTAAAGATTTTATTAAGATTCAACTAAAATTAAAAGTTGATAAGAAAATAATAACTTTAAAAATTGATATAATTTATGGAATAATATATTAACGAAATTTGTTGATGCATTTGTGTGATGTACACTACCCCTAATATGCTTTTTTTTATTTCGAATTTGAATAGTAATCAATATTTAACGTTATACTTAGTCATACGCTGTATCATTAAGGTTTCAATAACTATTTTCAAGGTAAACTTAAAAAAAAATATTTAGAAGAAAAAATAAAACAGAGTTTTCAAAAAATAGGGATAGCTAATAAATAAAAACCACAATTTTAATTATAACTAAATAAATATACAGAAATATTTAATTATTATTATAAAAATGTATAGTAATAATATAATAGATGGGGGGGGGAGGCAGTTTGTGTAGTTCATCGTTAAAATAAGAAATGATTTTTAGGGTAGTGGCTAAAAAGTATGTGATTAAGAAATTACGAAAACCTTAAGAATGAAAGAGAAAAAATATCGTGAAAGAAAATGTCATAATGAAAGTGCAAAACTCGCGAACAGAAGGAAAGAAGCACGAGAGGGAGAAAAGGCGACAAAATCATTTATTTTGTTAAATAACAAGCTGTGTTGTGTTAGGTTCGCCAAAATAACCAAAACAATGGCACGCGCGTGGTGTGCTGAGTCTTTCATTCACTACTGCAATTCCTTCTTTCCTTCCGCTTAGTCAGCGTAACTCTGTTGGACTCGCGACGCCTTACGTCCTTAGGCTCTTCGTGCTACCGTCCGCCGAATCGCTCCAACAGGATTCATCTTATTTTTCTTCCACTGTCTCCTTACTCTCCTCGTGTATCTATTTGTTTGATAAATACATATATAATGTACAATAAGTAGATATCGTAGCTCGAACTTACGTACACTGGCGGTCCGTGTGCGACTCCACGAGTAAACAGATTAGAGAATGGGAAATTTTAAAGTGCTTGCTTATTAGCTTAACTATGCATTGGTAATTTCTTTCAAGACAAAAATATCAAGTATTTCTTTATAAAATAAAGAAAAATGTTGATTATTTTATTTTTCGTTTGTATAAATTAGTCGTTTTAATGACAAGAGTTAAATAGACAAATAAACATGGTGATCCAATATATTTAAATTTATTTTCGCTCTATACTCACACAGGTGATTCGAATGCAAATACATAAAATCTTATCTATTAGCAATTCTATCCGATTAATGTACATACATGTTAAATAAAATACTCATAGCATTTTATAATAAAGAATATTTTTTACAAATAATATATGATTTACTAATAATCTATTTATAAATATATTTTCTATAGGTGCAGCTTTTCTTTTTATTAAACCTATATTAATTGTTATAAATAACTATTATTATATATATTATAAGTCAATGTTTTATATTGATATTCTTATTACATCTCATTTATAAAATTAATAACAAAATTTAAATAAATTCACTTATACTTGTTATAAATTTTATTTTAAAAACTAATCTTTCTAAAATTAAATTAAAGTTTTTCTATAAAATTATATTTAAATGGCGTATAATAAAGTAATTGTTATAATTAAGTAATAATTATAATGATAATAAGTATAACAATAATTATAATTAAAAGTAATAATTATAATGTTTATAAACTAATATAATAACCATTGAAATAAACTCTTATATAAAAAAAGCATTATCTACAATATTTAGTTCTAAAGCACATTTTTCTAGTAAGTTGAATTTATTTAAAATAATATAATAAAGTTAAATCAAAATTTGTACTTAGAATTAAATAATTGATTACATAGAGATATTAAGTTGAAAAATAAACTGAAATTAAAACGTTTATAAAAATATTGATCTGAAGTTAAAAAACTAGTTTTACTACATAATAAAACGACTTGTAAACTTTTATTTTGAAATGAAATATTAGATATCAATATAAGTAATTAAAATAACTAAGCAACTAAAAATTTAAATTAATTTAATTTTCTAAATATATTAAAAAATATTATCATTAAAACTAAATATTATTAAATAGAGTTTTTAAATTATAATCCTAAATGAAATTAGTATGTTGTCTATTTAATATTCAAATTGAAAAATGATATTTTTGTGTCGCATGTAAAATAAATCAAAATCGCTCTCTCTCTCTCTCTTTCTCTCTTCCTCTCATCGTCGGTCCTTTCTCTCTTTCTATTTCTTTCTGCTCTGTTTTTTCGATGCACTCGCACACGGGTTATTCGAGAGCAGCACGATTGTTATTACAGATGCTGCATGCCATTTGTCGTGTATTTCAGGCACAAAGACGTAAGGAAGACTGTAGAGGGAAGGAAATGAAACGCGCTTAGCAATTGGAAACACAGTTTTCTCTGGGTTTACCAATTACGAAAATTGACTCTGTTATGAGAAAGTTTTTACTTGAGATGTTATTGATGTTTGAATCAATGACGCTTTACTTCTTCTTAGTAGTATAAAGAATAATTAATGAAAATTAATAAAGGAGTATCATATAATTGATAATATATTTGATGTACTTGAGATACATCGAGTTTAATACTTGATACTATAATGACACATACATCATCAATATAAAAAAATTACTTTCATTTTATTGCTTTCATATTTTTTAGAACACAGGTATTGAAATGAAAAAGAAAACTATATATTTGGTATTACATAATTAATGATTTTAATTGATTTATAATAAATTTTTTATTTACATTTGCGATTAATTATTTTATTATAATACTAATTAGAATGAATATAATATAGAGTATTATAAAATTTAAAGTATCAAGTATTGATTTATGTATCTTTTTTATATGTTACTCAATTAAGAACCTTTAAATTTTTTTACAATTTTTATAATTTGTATAATAGCACATGTAAATTATGTATTATTATGCCTAGATTTTTTATGGTTTTTTTTCTACGCACAACTTTAAATTAAAAGTGTTTATAATTTTTTTACACAATTTTTACATAATTTTTATATTAGAATTATAGTAATTAATATACTGATATCAATATCAAGTATAAATAATAAATTAAATATGTATTTATAAATGCTAAAATCCTAAAAACGATATAATTAGTCTAAAATCAGAAGGAAATTTGCAAAAAGTGAGATGGAACCTGTATATATTTGTACATACTTGTAAGCGTATATATATATAAAAAAAAAGTGTGCTCATGAGAAAGTAATAAAGACATAAAAATTAACGATCATCATACCAAACGTAAATTATTTTAAATATAATAAGACAAAAATATATTATGAGACATAAGAAGAGATATCTACGAATGAAATCTGTAAAGGTATTAATGATTTAGCTGAATGTGGGACGAGCTAATAAAGCCTCGTCACTTAGTGAAAACAAAAGGGAAATAGGCGAATGAAGTGCAAGAGGGAAAAAAGGGAAGAGAATCAAATGAAAAAGAGCAAAAGGTAAGCGGTGCGGGATAAGAGTGACTAGAAGGTCATGGGACAACGAGGAAAAGTTGAAGATGAAAGAGGATGGGTTGTTTTCTTTTGCGGGCGACGAAATTCACTGATCCTCGAATTTGAGGGTTGTAGCGAGCAGTAGCAAGAGAGATAAAGCGAACAGAATAAGCGTTCAGATAAAGGGGACGTAGTAAAAGGCAGAGTAAAAGGACTGCGAAAGAGCGAATTCATTCTACAATAACATTGAAGCGAATACCGCATTGTCAACTCAATTCGTAGTTCTCTGCACTCGGCTGGCGATGTGTGCCTGAATTTCATTGGAGTTTTCAAGCGACGGTCCCGTTAAAACTAATAATCATCATTTGTAGCAATCAATTGTTACAAGCCATACATTTAGATTGGAAAATTGGGGTGCTGGCAGACACGTTAAGTTATTAAGGATGTATTAAACATTTATTAATATAGATTTATGATTATAAATAGCTTTAATACGTAATTTTATTCAATTAATTAAAAAAATTTATACTATTATAAAATATAAATGATCCAACAGAAATTTATTCACATCAAACGATTTATTTTAACATCGATTCATTAATTAGTTTATAATAAATATAAAAAATTTATTAAATAAAATTGCATTAGTTTTTATTCTTTTTAATTGATATTTATTCACAGTAATACAGTACTACAATATATTATTAAATTCTAAAGTTCGAAAGTTTATTTATATCTTTTCAAAATGTAAGAAAAAGGCCTAACAGAATCAAGATATCTGATTACGATGTTCATGTCAATAATATATATATATTCGAAGACCACTGTATATTTTTATATTAAAACCAATATGGAAGGATAATTAACATATTAGATTTGCGGTATATTAGTTAAATGTAGACCAGTGAGAAAGTCGTACATATATTCAAATTTGGGATAGGGTAGAAGAAAAAAAGCGAACTGAAGTAAAAGACAGATAAAGTCTATAAATATGAAGGTAGTGCGGATGACCCATTCCAGTGTTTGTTCAACCAGAAATAACCTCGACGCGTGCGCCCTCATAGATCGAGACCATTCGACTTATACACGAGCAGGAGGCACAGCATCCTGAATAGGAAGTTTTTCTATCTCTGTTTTGTATCTAGACCCATGAGAATTTGTACTATTTTATGCATACCAAGCTATAAAATTGACGTTTTTTTATAATTTATATAATTATAATTTTGAAAAATAACTTTTTCAAAAAGAAGTTTATTTTTCCTTGTTTTTCCCAATTTTAACCTGTTTATATTTTATTTTTTTATGTAAAAAAATAATACACCTATATTAAATCTAAAACGAAAAATATAGTAAATCAGTACAAACACATAAATAATCAAATATGTTTTAATAATTAAGCATATAAATTTGAGTCATAGAGTTTGTTATTTTGAACATTTAATTGATGTGTACGATAAATTTGAGCATTTAATACAAAAAGGTAAAATAAATTCATACAAAATATAAGATTTTTATTAATAAATTTCCAATTATAATTAGTATAATTCGTTAAACGTAATATCTTGATTTCATTCAATTATATTATATTAAACTTACCTTGAAAATTGAATTACAATCTTTAAATTTTCTATAAATTATTAGAATTATTTTATATACTACTACTAATACATATTAATATAGAAATATAGAAATAATAAAGAAATTAAAATCTTATTTTTCATGTTCAAGTGAATACACACAAATATATATTATACCATTATAAAAATATTAATAAATAAAATATTTAACTGTTAATTTTATATTTTTTAAAATATAATTAATAAAATTTGATCATAATTTTTTTCACTTATTATTATTATTATTTGAGATTTTTTGTGAATTAAAACATTAGATCAAAATCATTATTATTAAAAATTTTACGACCCGAAATATTAAATAATTACAGAAAACATAAAATAATTATTCGTGTTGTGAATACAGTTCAATAAATTTTCATAGCGCTTTCAAGTATCCAAAATATTGGAATGATTCGAATAGTGAAATTTTAAAATATTAACACAATTCTTGCGTAAATTGCACATTTAATGTATCCTTTATTTTAATTAATAATTACTGCAATACATGTATAAAAATATATATTAATATATTGATTAATAGTATTATTTATTATTATATTTAAATTAAAAATTTAATTAACATATTATTGTCAAAGGTTTATTTAAAAACGAATATTTATATCTATTATTTAACTCATACATTTTAGCTTTAACACATATTTATTTAACTCAATAAATAATCAAAAAATTTTTATTATAAATGATTTACTAATTGTAAATGAGTTCAATTGTTGAATTCTATAAAATATCTTTAATTTTAATAGAAGAAAGTTCAAGGTGTAAAAATTATATAAAATTTAACAGATCAGATTATATATATTCTATTTTTTTTATTTAAAAAAAGAGTTTCAAAGAGAAAATTACATAGTCTTCTACGGACATCATTACGTTATTAGCATTGACATTGATGACATGTTTTACATTGAATTATATGATTTAAAATATTTTTAGTATGTGCACCTAACTCTCAGATTCTTTTAAAGGTAAGTAGGAAAAAAATTAATCCAAAGACATACGCCATTTTATTTAAAATAATAAAACGTTGGGAATAATAACAATAACTATCATATTAAACACTTTATAATTTATTATAATACTTGTATTCAATTAATTGAATGTAAAACTTAGCTCTTTTCTAACTTAAAATATTTAATATATTATCTTACTATATTTATTGCAAATATTTGATGGTAATACTCTGAGATATTTCGTTTCAATTTGCCGTTATTTAAACAATTTATGTATATTTATTATAAATATATAAAAATATTTTTAATTTTAATAGACAATAAATAATATATTATTGTTATTATCAATTACTTTGTTTCTTTAAGAATATTAATAATTCTAAAACATTTTGAATTAAATGATGAATTAATTAATTCTTTAAATTTATTTAAATTTGATATTACTACATATCAATGATTATCTTAATACATTTTTATATAAGAAAATTAATATTCTTTGCAATTCTAATGAATATAATATAATATAATAAATGTAATATAAATGCCATTAAAATTATAACACTTAAATATTTATATAATTTACAAACTTTTACACATAATTTGTCATGAGTATACAGTTTAAAATTATTAATTATAATATAATATCTTTTTATATTCATTTAAGTAGATTAAATAATATCTAATATTCATTTCATGAATATTTGTAACTAATCCAGATAGGATTGATTTATTAAATTTTAATAGTATTTTGATGTCGAAGTTCAAAAAGAAATTATTTTATATTTTTATTAGTACATTCTAAGTTTACAAAATTTTACAATTACAACGTATCGTTGATAAGACACCTGATATCTAGTTATGTTAAATTAACGAAACAAGTATAGAACTATGAATGATTTTTTTTTTTCTAGTTCGAACAAATTTTTATAAGTGAATATGGTAAACCAAAAATATCGCATATCTTGATATAGAGAATCGGTAGCGACGTGATTGAGGTAAATTGTACGTTATGTTATGAAGAAATGGAAAGGCCGTTGCGTATAGTGGGGAAGATGTTTAGGAGTCGAGAGGAGATGATCCGCCATGTTAGACACCTGGCATCAGCCAATGGTGAGGAAGGAGGAAGCCGGAGCTTGAAGTTCGGTGCTTCCCCAGGTCCTCGAATGCCACACCCTCTATTGTGCGCACATATCGACCGACAAGTTATACTACTACTGCACATCCATCGAATCAGTCCGTTTCTTGTTTTCTTTACTCAGTTCTCTATTTTCAATTTTTGACTTTGTCTATACCTACTTTTTAATTACCGATGAGACTTTTGCTTTTAAAATTAATTTTGAATATAAAAATTTGAAAAAATATTATTTTAGTATCTTTTAATTTGTTTTTTACATTATATACATTTTTGTAAAGTATTTTTGTTATATCCATAGTTACACGCGCAACTGTACAATCAGGCATACATATATCTGAATTTGAAAATATTAATGAATTATAATATGCTAAATTTGTGATATCACAAATTTTATAACTGATTACAAATTTTTATAAATAATTTAATCATTCAATCTTTCAAAATTTTAGAATTATTTTAATAAATAAATAAGATCTTGGGTTTCTACATAAATTTCAATTTTTATATAAATATTTGATAATATATATTATTAAACGAAATTGACAAATATTTTTAAGTTTTAATTTAAATATTGTATGTTAAAAATAAAATTTCATAATAAAATATTTAAAAAGCAAGTAATATTATACACTTAAAATTAATTGTTTTATTAGTACAAATTATTACGAAAATTAAGAACGAAGTATGATATGCAAGCATCTTGTAATAAAATTCTGCAAATCAGTTATAAAAGGGATGCGCGTAAATACGTTCTTAATCATTTATGTGATATAAGTTTTTACATTTTATTTTCAAAACTATTTACATTTTATTTATATTATTTTAAAAATGTATAAATTTAAATATTAAAGAATCTGAACAAACATTTATTTTATTAAATACATTACCTGGATTTCATTAATAAAGATATTTACATGCAATACATTATTATGAAATTGAAAATGAAAATGAAAATGAAAATGAATATGAAAATGAAAATAAATATTTATATATAATTTATAAGAGATAAGCACATAATAAACTATTTTAACGAATGTTTCAACTAACGGTGCTTTTTTACGCTTTTATT
Source organism: Ceratosolen fusciceps (assembly GCA_018883505.1). Lineage (NCBI taxonomy): Eukaryota > Metazoa > Arthropoda > Insecta > Hymenoptera > Agaonidae > Ceratosolen > Ceratosolen fusciceps. Next base: position 15,772,735 of record RCIC01000003.1, on the reverse strand, counting down.
TTATTATGATTCACCTTTTAATAATAAACAAAAATATTTGATCAAATATTTATATGTACAAGTTAATAATTTTGACATAAAAATAAATTGTACATAATCAAAAGTTGGCGGCATCAACCTAAATATTGTTTTATAGAGGAAGCTACATTATTGATAAAACACTACTTTCGCCTATTTTTGGATATTTGACAAATATAAAGTAATAGAAATGAAGAAGAAAGATAAAGACTGTATGAATGTGCCATAATGCTATATAATTAAAAATATCTATAGATAAAAATATTACTATTGAAGAGAGAAATAATATTTTTCGAGCGAAAATTGAAATATTATGGACTTTTAATTTACACAGTGTATTTGATAGTTCTTATTCTGCGATATCAGGGATAAATATAGTACATATATATTTCTATTATGATCAAAAATAATAATCTATAATAATCTATAATAATCAAAAATAATTACTATATTATACCTTTATATAATCACAATAAATACATTTGTTAACTAACCAAGTACTAACGTGCTGTAGAATGAATATAGTTTCATATCTCATTATGTTCATTGAATAACTAAATATAATTTTAGCTTTTATTCTTTTTTTTACATATAACATATATCAATTACTTTTATTATAAACATTAGAAGGTACATATTAATCTCATTAAATATTTACAATTTATAATACCATAAAAAATACAAATAATATTAATTGTATTTTTATTACAAATGAATCTAAAATATTTTATAATTTCTATATAAAATAAGTCAAATTTCAAAAGAATTAATAAACTGTATTAAAGAATAATACTTTTTTACAATATTAAAAAATTAGTTTTAATGCGAACATAAAACTTATCTAATAATAATGAAATTATTATTACCTAACAATTTTAGCAATATAATCTTGTTATGAATTTTATATGAAAATAAAAATCAATCTTAAATTATAATTGATCAAATTTTTATGGTATTGATACGTTATAAATTTTTTGTTAAATTTATTTTAATTCATTAATTGTAATAAAGTGTTATAATAAATTTAAAATACATTTTTTTATGGATGGAAATTTTAAGTTTTCATTATTTAAGTTTCTAAGCACAAAATTTATAATAAGAATTAGTTTCATCAGCAATTGATTTTACTTAAATTATATTACTTAAATTAAGTTTACCTAAGTGAAATAAAAAAATAATACCTAAATATTGTAATTATATTATAAATTTGAGTATATTATAAGTTTATTAATTAAATTAAATATTAATATATCTAAGACTTTACTTGCTTAAACAAAATCAGTATTATATTATTGTGATATTTTAAATAAGAAAATTTCTTGTATCAATAATTTAATTTAATTTAATTTAATTTAAAGGTCTAGAAATATCCTTTAAGAGCTCACTTCATGTATTAATAAGAAAGTCAAGTTTTTTCTGGCTCATTTGAGAAGAAAAAGTCTGATTAAGTTTTATCATAATGTGAGCGATTGTTCAATTACACATTCACAGGTATAGTCACCTCTTGTCGGCAAGTATACCCATCATCTCCGAGCTACCACGATGCTCCTTCTTTAATAGTTTTTTTTCTTTTTTCCAAAGTATCACTTAACGCTTCCGTGATTGAGAGGAAAAAAATTAACAAAGGAAACTGCTGCCAGGAAGATTTTCTTTTCTCTCTCGTAGGCAGAATTTCAAAGGTATGGTATGGTCTTCATGCGTGTCTGTTTGTGTATCGTGTCTTGAAAAAATATGTCCGTTACTGTTACGTGCTCGTTTATCGTCAGCAGAATAATATTTTCTTCGGTTTTATTGCACCTAAACGGGGGAACAAATCGCTGCAATCTTGAATTCGTACTAAAAAGATTTATTGAGCTAAGTATCATTTTCATGTTTTTTATTACATTGATTGATATTGAGTTTTAAATCGATCGATCGAAGGTTTACATAAAAATGACTGTAAAAATTACATATAAGGAGAGCCTTAATTAAAAATATTATAAAATTTATAAGAAAAGCTAATTTAATTAAATACTGTTATTAGTCTATAGAATTATGATAGAAATAAAAAATTATTAAAAAAATAAATATAGTAATTTTTAACAAATTCTGATTTATAAATTATATATATATATATATAAATTTTGTTAATATATTATTTTAAACTTTATAATGTCATTATGTATTCATATTTAAGATAAAATTTTAAAGTTTTAATATTGAATTGAAAATCAATGTTAAGAAAAAAAGCAGATATTCAGTTCTATAAATTGGTAAGCCTTTATTTTAAAATTCTTAAAAAACGTTACTGTGCATTATATAATTTGTTTTTACTTAACTTTATTTAAGTAGCCTCATAGAGGTATGTAAGTAGTATGCGTATTGCCCTTATATGTTTATTTACGAATCACACGAACAAAGTGATAAAAGGATTTAAAAATGAAATTTGGATGTATAGGAACGACCCAAACATAAAAATCATCTGAGATATATTTACTTCTTTAGGGCTTATCCGCATGCCTATCAAACTACAGAGTTGTATACAACATGAAATGGCCCGCGGAAGAGATAAACACTGGAGTATGCGCGCCGAGCGTGGATAACTTGCTTGTGACAGGTAAAAGAAGCGAATAGATCTTAAGCGCCCTACATCTTAGTTGTTCGCCTCTTTTTTCAGCTAATAAAGAGGCTGCACAGTCAGAATAATGCCTGTATCCCAACCATTGTACCACCGTGCGATCCGACAATTGAGGGATGTTTCTTGTACGCAATGCTCTTTCGGGCCTTTTATTGTTCGATGTAATGTAATTTCTTATTTTCATGATGCCTCAATGGAATTTCAAGGTTTTCAACTATTTGAACGGTATCAAAAAATTATTTCCCCGTCTTTTCGTCACTACCAATATTTTAGAAGGCTGACAGCTACGAACAGCCAAAAGTAAATTTTTACATTGCTTACTTTTTGTTTAAATTTTAGTCACATTAATTTATTGATTAGTGGCTACTTTATTCCTTCTGTTTTTATTGTTAAAAACAATTTAATAAAATTTTGAATCTAATATAATTTTATTTATACTTATATACTTAAATAAATATACATAAATATTATAATTCAATTCTTAATAATCAAAAGTTAAGTATTTATAAATTGCATTGTTTACATCGTACGTAATAGTATAAAAAAATTACAATAGATTTTTTTTCAAGAATATTACTATAGAAATATAACCTACAATTTTTATTAAGATTTCTTTATTCTATGACAAAAGTTTAAATAAATAATGTTATGAGTATTTTAAATAACATTTCTACAGTAATAAATTAATAAAAATTTAATTTTTAAAACAATTAAAATATTCAAAAGACTAAATAATGATTATTTTTTTACTTATACTTAAAATGTTAATCCTAAATGTACAAATTTCCAGTAAGAATGCATGGACTAGAATCTTTTAGATTTCAGAGCTACTAATTTGCGAAAGTCGATGTACATGCTAGACAGCAAGAGCCATGATGACAAAAAGAGAAAAAGACAGGCGAGAGTTGTAAGTTTTTTTCGACACCTCATCGTCCCTATAAAACGCAAGGTATCGCAAGAAGAATTACGTGAGAGCATCTTTCGGGAGTCGGGGTCAAAGAATACGCGCCTAATTCGAGTTGTTTACCCAAGCATTCCCATTTAATTTATACGTGCTCTTTGTTGTTGTAGCTTAGCGAGAAAGGAAATTTATTATAAAATCTATTCCACTCTCATTCATTCTCGGATTTTGCACTCCGGAGCCGCAAATATAATATTTACCGCTACACGCTCTCATTTAAGAAGAACTTATCACGTCGGAAAACTTCTAAAGAGCCAGGAAGCGCTTTTTCGCGGTTTAATTAATTATTATGTTAAACTAAGATCGGCTTCGTAACGGAGTTCTCGATAGACGAAACGAAATTAAAAATCAGCATGGTACTTAGCCATTCATGAAACTCATAAATCATTCTGAAGCTGTCAGTTTTTTATTTATATTAGGAATTTTTGGATTTCCAAGAACTTTTTAAAATTCTTACATCTATATTACTAATCAATTAATATTATTCATTGATTTTATTAATCTATTTTTCTTGATTAATGGGTTCTTACCTAGTTACACAATATTCAAACATAAGTAAATTTTCTATAAGAAATATTTTTTAATATGATATTTTTCAAATTTTCATAAAAACGTGTTAAATAAATACAATATTATATGTTATTGTTATAATTGGTTAATGATTACATTATTCTTTATACGACAATTCATAATAGTTGGATATTGTAATCAATATGTAATTTGTAAGTTTTTACTACATAAAAAATTTAAGAATTTGTAATTATAGAAATAACTTTCAAAGTACGATATATAAAGTACTATTAATTCATATTACTGTAAATTATTTATCTTATAAATTGTATTATATTAGTCAGTATAAAAATGAAATTTCGATTGTTTATTTAAGTCATCTGTTCTTAATAACTTAATTCAATCTTGACGATATTACGGTTATGAATGGTATAATACTACCATTGGATAAATTATCTATTAAAAAATTTTAATTCTAGCTTCTTCTCGACTAAAAACTGCTGATTTTACAGAGTTCCAAAAGTTTTTAAAATTAGTAAATATTATCTTCCCTACGAAATCAGAGTAAATTTAAGGGTATTATTTGCGATGTGGTTTTGTTAATCTGTAGAGTGAGCAATGACAATTCCATAAAGAAATGTTTATGCACGCCATTCGTGCTTGACATTTCCTGGCACACTTTCGCCTCCCGACAGTCAGCAGTGGAGAAGAAAGACAGGCCGAAAAAAAGGAACAGCGATGAATGAAGATTGGATCCGACGTCTTGCCTTTAAAGTGCATCAGAAAGATTCGCGAAGTTGCGTGTCATTATTCCTCGATTTTTAGCGTTCTGTTTACTCCCGCGCCTAAGACAACATCGAATGTACCCCTCGACGGGACACTAGATCCACTCATTCAGGATTTTTCCCGACGACTTTCCATTGACGGAGCTACTTCGTGCAGGTACTTAGTTTAAACCTAATCGGTCAACTGTTAAAGTATTCTTTCGACAACCTAGACTCCCGCCCGACACGCTTGCCCATCGCATTTTATAATAATAAAAATCATTTTGTTCGAATATAAATCACTCAGGAAGTTTAAAAAAGCTTATATCAATGCCCAGCTGTGATTTTATCCAGATTATAATTTA